>JANKOE010000005.1:3052567-3063767 GCA_026284465.1 Erythroxylum citrifolium
ACAATATTTTTGTAATCTAAACCCTTATCTATTGAGAATTGATCATCCAACAATATAAAGAGGCTGTGGCACAAAGTGTTTGAGCATACATTAACATTTCATTCCTTTATCATTCTCCCAAACAAAACAAGCACCGAAGTAATGGGCTCTTTGAACCCTCCTGCACTTCCAGCTGTAGACTTCTCTGAGCCAAACCTGAAGCCAGGCACTCAGGAGTGGGACTCAGTGAAATTCCAGGTTCGTAAAGCACTTGAAGAGTATGGCTGCTTCGAGGCCACATTCAACAAAATTCCTATAGACCTGAGAAAGGCCATTTTCAAAGGCCTGGAAGAGCTTTTTGACCTACCTTTACCCACAAAACTGCGAAACATTTCCAAAAAGCCTTTCCATGGCTATGTTGGCCAATACCCACAAGTGCCACTTTTCGAGAGCTTGGGAATTGACGATGCCAACATTCCTGAAAAGGTCGACAGTGTCACCAATCTCTTTTGGCCTGAAGGCAATCCAAGTTTCAGGTTTCTGTTTCTACCACTCCCTCTAATAAAAAATATTAATCCAAGTATTACCAATCAATAATCATTTCTGAATCTGCAGATACTACCTCTACAGGATTGCTTTAATCCTGATAAATTTTAGGTGTTTTAATACTCTATTATTAAGCCAAACTTCTATTGATAGGCATGCTAATCCTTGACAGTATTGCCTTAATAACAACCCGTAGAAATTTGTGTTACAAACTTGATTGAATTGAATTCAAATTTAGATTTAATTATTCAAATATGATTAAATTCAGTCTTGAATTTAGACTTGATAAAAAAGATAAAATTCTTTAAACTTGACTAATAAGAAAAAAGTAAATCGGATCAATTTAATATCAATATGTCAAATTATATTTTACCGAAATTAAACTTAAACTCAGGTCGATCAAATTCAAATATAAACTTTTTATTCATATTCAAATTTGACAATGAACCAAGTTCCATTTTCAGTTCGATTAGTTCTTTTTTGAAAAAAATAATTAGTTATTAGCTCTTTAATTCTTTTTGGCAGCACAACAATGCAATCCTTGGCAGAGCAGCTGTCGGAATTAGACCAAATAGTTAGGAGGATGATAGTTGAGAGCCTGGGACTTGACAAGTACTTGGAAGAACACATGAACTCTACAAACTACCTCCTCAGGGCTATGAAGTATAAAGGGCCTAAGACCACAGAGACTGAGGTGGGTCTGGACTCTCACACTGACAAGAACATAGTCACTATATTGTATCAGAATCAGGTCGTTGGGCTAGAGGTAGAAACCAAGAATGGTGAATGGATCACTGTGAAACCCTCAGAGGACTCTTTCATTATCATGATTGGAGACTCACTCTATGTAAGTTCGTTAATTTCTTCAACTATAATTTGATAATCCCTTCTCTTTGAACCAATTAAAAAAATTGATAGAAAGATATAAATTAAGTACTTGAGTGAAAATATGAGTCATTTATACATCTTAATCATTCTTCTTCCTTATATACATTAATATAAAAAATTTAATAATCTGAAACTAAAGAAATTTGGGGATGTTGCAGTACATTATTGTATCTAATACATTATGATCTCCAATCTTATTCTGTAATGGATGGATTTAGGGTTGTTGTATACCAAAAATATTCATATGACAAGCAAAGACTTGTTGCCTACAGGCTTGGCTAAATGGTCGACTTCACTCTCCATATCATCGAGTGATGATGAGTGGAAATGAAGCAAGGTACTCTGTTGGATTATTTTCAGTCCCGAAAGCCGGCTACGTGATCAAGGCTCCAGAAGAACTGATTGATGAAGAACATCCCTTGCTCTTTAAACCTTTTGATCACGTTGAATATCTCAGTTTCTTCTACTCAGAGGAGGGTCAGAGAGTTCAATCTGCTCTCAAGGCTTACTGTGGTGTGTAAACTGTTCTCGTGAACAAATTGGCAACTTGTCCAAGGACTTATATCATGTTTTCGGTCGACGTAGTATCCTTTAGTCTATGCAAAACATATTGTGAATAATATGTCGAGTTTATATAAAATATAATAACTTTTATGAGTTTATCCATTGATTGGAATTGGATCTACATAATAATGTTCTTTTCTTTTTCTTGTGTGTTACTTATCAATATGTCATGTTTATAAAAATTAATGAACTAAAAACTAATTGATTCAACCAATGTTAATTAAAAATTAAAATTTTAATTTATTCAACTATATACAAAATCTCCTAAAACTCTTAATAGTTTTTTAAATCTTTAAAAACCATTCAAATGTAGTGAACCTTAATTACAATGAAAATGGGTCTCATTTTTAAATTTAAATTTGATCTATTCTGAAAAATTCTAAATTTAAGCCATACCCATAAATCTTTATTTTAATATTATAAAACATAAATTATTTTTAAAACTATTTTTAAAATAAAATAAATTCATAAAATTATTTTGAAGTAAAAACATAATCTCTCACAATAATATATTAAAAATATTAATTATATAATGTTCAAAAATATATTAAAATAAATAGTTATAAACATTCACGATTTTAATAAGATCTAAAAACACAATATTATATAAATATTAATCAATATAAAATAAATATTAGACAATGATTCTAAGTTAATAGTTATAAATTATTTATAAATATTAAGTCTAGTTTAATTTTTTTATATAATCTAAATTTGATTCTTAAACTTAATTTTTAAAATTAAATCTTTTTTGTTTTCCCTATTCTTAAAATATAAACTCTTTAATTTTAAAATTAATTGAGTCGATTTTTAGATATTTATCCCCAAAAAACGTTACCAATTTTGGAGTGATCTTTAAATGGGAAGGGGGGGGAAAAAAAAAGCAAAGACAAAGAGCCTAGTAACATTTATTTCTTTCTTTTTCTAAAGTGTCGAACGCTTTTAAGAAATAGTATATACCCTGTAGTATTTATGTACTCTAAAGTTGGGGACTGAAATCCTTTGATGAGTTTCACTTTAAACATTTCTTGTCATTACCTTATCTTGTTTCCATTTTGGCTTTTCATGTGCCTTTTCCTTCTGTTATGCTCTATCTGAGGCTTTTAGATTCTGTTGTATCAAAGTAGGATCAGCTGTTCCCTGCCTTTTTTGAATTGTGATTATTTATAAGTCACTTTAACAATGATTTGTTGTATATCCAGTTCAGTGATTGGAATTGTTAATCTTATCCTTACAAGGCGTGTTACACTAACTTTTTTTTTCCAATTATATGGTGAAATTCAAGTCTTTTTTTAGATATTCTGTTGATTCACTTCTTCAAAACTAAACCATTCGTGTCAATTTAATACAATGTAATGTGAAAATCGGGAAAAAAAATAGTAGAAGAAAATTGAATATCTTTTTATCTATCACTAACAAAAGAGTGCTAAGTTTTTAAATAATTCTAAAAAGTATAAAAGACAATAAATTAGAATCTCAGTAAAATAAAAATAAAATAGTAAAAATCTTTGATCCCTAAAATAGTTTTAAAAAAAAGAATTTTAGTTCAAACATTGATTTACAATGATGAAGTGGGTTATAACTCAATTAGAATAGATCAAATTAGTATTTTTACATATATTATAAGTCTGATAATTAAATATAAGAAAAATTATATCTGTTAAAATTAAATTATTTTTTAAGAATAAAAAATAAATTTTCTTTACAATTTTAAGATATTAAAAGTTTTAAATTTTATAAACTTATTCTAGTAATTACAGGCTAAAAGTTGGCATGCTTTTCCTATATGTATATATGTTTTCTTGTTTCTGATAAACATAATAGTAGTTGAAGCTTTTTTTTTTTTTTCTACTGCAGGATTGTCTCTTAAGGCTAATCCTTTTACTTTTAAAGTGACATGACCACATGATCAATTGTTGAACCACAATCTGGTAGATTGTGGCTTTAGATCTTTGAATCGCCAGGTGTTGTGTCAGGGGAGTAAATCAACGAAGGCAAACCAGATTTTTAGGAACAACGAATCTTGGATTGAGGTTCTTCACATTTAAAAAGAAAATGTTGATGACCTCATATTGGAAAAGTGCCTGACTCTTCCACTTTTTTGTTAATCTTCTTATCTCTACCAAGCATTTCTTGTTCTTTGTCTTCAATGGCTACCAAATCTCGAGCTTGAGACCTTTTTTTAACAGGCCATACCTAGCCAAGAAAGGCTATGTAACATTGGAGTTAACAGCATCCCTTCAACCTAAACATGTCATTCAACAAAATATAAAATGATTTTAAATTATTAGTTTATTAATTAATTTTTTAATAATTTATCTAATCAGTATTTTAAATAATAATAATTACGAATTTACATTTTGTTTATACGAAATTAGAACTTTTATAAACATTCGGTTTATAAAAAATTATTGACCTAACCAAAAGTCAAAATAAGAGGACATTGTGAGAGTTATTAATGTCCTAAGTTATATTTTTAATTATGAGTAACTGTCGTTTTATATTGACTTTTTCTAATTTTAATTTCAAGTTAAAAGGTATTCTTATTATTTCGAATAATAATTATACAAATTTTAAGTGTATTATGAAAAATTGAAAAAAAAAGCAAGTAGATTATTACGATTATCATAATTTGTTTTCTTTTTAGTATATATATAGAGATTGATTTTATACCGAGTAAATTATATATTTACATATGGTGAAATTCTCCTACTATTTTGTAGTTGACCTTAATTAGATCCTATACTAAATAGATATTAAGAAGAAGAAAAAAGAGATGTCGACATTTTAAAAGGTAAATTAATATATCAGATGTGAATTAGAATTACAAGACTGGATTAAACTTCTGATATGTGAAACTAAATTTGAGATTGAAATGAAACAAAACTTGTGAAAATGAGTAGTATTCGCATTCACAGTAAAAGATACATCTCAAGTAATGTGATCCAAATCTAACCATGTCACATGTTTCTGTTCTGATACCCATCACAGGTTCAAAGAAATACAGACCAGTGAATGATTTCATTTACTACGCTTATAATAATAATAATAATAGCCATTGTCAGATGCTTCAAGCTCTTGAATAAATTATTTGAAAGATATGTACATTACTACATTTATGTGAAACGATTATCTTTTATATATATTCATGATTGTAAACACATATGCTAAAGCTATTTCAGGGAAATTCATTATGTTGTCCTCCTTTTCCTCCAAAAATTTTCAGTTCTGATCATGTCCAGTGCTTCTGTTGCATTAGAAAGGAACTAAAGTTGCACAGTTATTGTTGAATATGAATAACCGATCAACAAAAAATGGTGCAAATGGATTATTTATAGTCCCCACCACCAAAAGGCATGTTGCTCATCCGACTGAACTGGCCAATGTCAAGCAGCACATGGTTGCAGAGACAACCATCTTCTACATCTCAGAAACGTTAACTTAACAAACATAAGTGAAGCCACAGACTTGGTGTCGTTTACGATATGACACAAAAACAAACAGAGAGAGATAGTTCACAGTGGCAAACCGACATAGCTAGCTAGACAGCCTCGAGAAACATGGGGGATCTTGTCATTGTTGTTCGTTTCATCATCAATTATTGTGACCTCATATGCTTGTCTTTAGCAGGCCATAATGTATCCGGAGAATGATTCTGACTGGTTTCTTGAAGAACATGATGCATATTAAAAATGGTTCGGACCTCATATTCATACTGTTCGAATAGGAAGGCAAGTCGAACAAATTATCTTAAGAACATAATCAATCTGTCTCTGAACATTGTTTTGATCCATTATTCCATACTTTACTTATCCTCGTTGATGTTGTCTTATCCATTGAAGGTATGACTATAACATTTAGCTTTTTATTTATTTTTTATTTGGAGATTCGTCGACTTCAAGAATGGATCCAATGGTTCAACCATTGTCACCTTTGATGGATGTCTTATTCCTTGATCTTCTTTGGAGGGTAGATGTCGGATCATATGTCCTTTCCTCGAATATTGAAATACCCATTTTTATCCATCTCTTATGCGATTAAGTTCATTAAGAAAAAAAGAAATTAATCAAGACGAGAGATGCAACATAGAGCATTTGAATTGTTACCTTTTGTACAATTTCTTTTTTTGATTTACGTCAACATCTTCAGCACTCTTGCATACGAACACAAAAGATGCAATTATAACATGGGGTCATCATCCACATATCATGACATGCCAAATACTCAAAATCTAGTGAAATAAAGAACAAAAGGACAAAATTTGAACTGGTGTCGAGAAACCATATATGAGAAGATAAGATATTGCCTAACCAACTTGTACACTACTATGATCATTAACATCGACTGAGCCATTCTGAGAAGCGCACGCCCTGACTCTTGATAGTGCTTTGTTAAAATGCTTGGCTTTAGTGCCAAGATACTCATTCCAAGTCACTGATCGGTATAGAGGAGGCTGACTGGGACCAACTAGTTTTGAGAGAGGTGAAATTTGGACATTTGAAGGGGGTCCATAGAGATAAGCAATGGAGAGCCGGGGCTTGGTTCGGTTCACAACAGCCCGATGGAGCACACTCGGGTACAACCCGTTTGATAGTATATGGAGAAGATCACCTATATTCACTACAAGCCCACCCGGGATTGGTGTGACTGTGACCCAACCTGTTCCTTCTCTAAGAACCTGCAATCCACTAGTGTTGTTTTGGTGTAGAATGGTGAGGAGCGTTGAGTCAGTGTGAGCAGCTAAACCCATGGCCTGGTCTGGCTCGGGACAAGCAGGATAGTGGTTCAGTTGAAGGGCTGCACATGGCTCGACCGATTCACCTTTTGGCCCAGCCCACTTCAGATCTTCCTTGGTTATGCTTAGCGAACCAAGCATTATCCACATAAGCTTCCCCGCTAGCTTTTGCATCTCTTTCTCGTATTCTTCAACCATTTGACTGCATATAAGGGGGGAAAAAGGACAAGTCTCAGAAGAAAAAGTAGGCAACAAAGCAATGAAACTTGAAGATGACAATAGTGAAGATACTATTGTGGTCATTACACAAAGCAAACAATGACAAGTGGGATTTTGGTTCATGATACTCTTAATCCGAATCTTCTTTTGTGGGTCCATAGTTTTCATTGATATCTTTGCTAATCGCATTAAAGAAAGCAAATGGGGTTTTAGTGTTCAATGAGATAAAGTTTGAAAAACTCAAAACATAAAAAGAGAGGAGGAATAAAAGAGAACTCGTGATTACGAACATGGAAAACCTTAAATATGATAAAGAGTTTTTCTACACGTGCATGAGCATATAGAAGTACCAGAATTTGGTGTAATCCTGAGGCCAAAGTTGGCGAAACTGCTCGAGTGGAGATCCAACTATGGTGAACCCTTCATACCACATAAGCTTAGAGAAAAAAGAAGAGATTCTCGCCAGACCGTACCCTGAAATACCGTCCGGTGATCTAGCTGCTTTGAGCTTTTGTTGACTAGGTAAAGAGAAAAGGGATTTGCAGGAACTTTCAATGCTGTCAAGTAAGCTACTAGTGACACCATGGTTTATGACTTGGAATACACCCCAAGTCTTGCATGCATGTCCTACATTCTCTAGAACATTGGGGTCTAAAAGATCGATGATGGGCACGGATTCATCGACAAAGGAGTCGCCGGCAGGTTGGTTTCCGGCGTCGTCGAGTTGAGTCCACTTGTAGGATTCAGGTAGCTCTTGCACAGTGGTGAAGTCAAGGTGCTTATGTTGAAGATGGAGAGGGTGGGCTCTAAAAGCGTCTGATAATCTTGAAGGCATAGTGAAAGTTGGAGAGAGAGGAGATTGACAGATTGACAGAGAGAATCTTTGTACTAGAAAGATGGAGGCAGACAGAGAGAAAGTGTTGTGTGTGTTCTTGTTAAAGAAAAAAAAAAAGAAGGATGAGTGACCCTGAATCTGCAGTTGATTTAGAGTAAGAAGCAGCTTAGCTCTGTAGGTGTGTACTTTACAAGGAAGAAACTGAAAAACATAGGATGAGAGCTATAGGAGTTGTCCTGAAAGGAGATTGCGAAGTGAAGTCTTGTGTTTGTGACTTGTGTGTGTCTATATATATATATAACTCCAACCCCTCTCGATTTTTGTGTGTATCTGCGAGAATTTTATATATGTCAATTCAATTAATGTATAATTATAGCCTTCTCGTTTGTGTGAATGTACAATAAATGCAGTATCTGTATACACAAAGCATTAATAATTAATAAATCATTCCAATCACTTAGAGCTATTCTTTATAGAACTATGGAAGTAATTTTGAACTACACATAGATTTATTTTCTGGACCAACACTTTAAATTTTTGTTTCAAAAAGCAATCTATATATGTTTCATGTTTGTTCCTCATCACATATGATAATTTTGAGCTCTTGTAGCTGGCCTGGGATTACTTCTCATGAAGGGTTGGTTAGCCAAAGAAGTGCATGGTTATGGAATCTCATAAATCCCCTCGTTTTCAGTGCCTTGCTAAGAGCAACCAACTTCTCAAATGTAATTCGCAAGCTATTTTTCGGCTATTTAGTGTCCTCATTTAATGCACATAAATATATACAAGCTTTAATGAGATTATTAAACCTTCATTATCTTCTTTATATTGTTTAATTGCAAAGTGTATATGTATTCATATGATGAAGACGTTCAACCACTTGAGGACACAGTAATTAACATCACTAGCTAGGTCGACACCTTACAAGAAAGATTGAGAAATATTTGTACTTGCTAAGATGGATCTTTCTAATTAAACAATGTTTATTAAAAACTTTATAATGGAAATTAATAAGACTTATGGTTGTAATTAGGACAGAGGAAAAGACAAAAAGAAAGATGAAAGGATAGGCAGAATCAAAGGTAAAGGCAAAGGGGTAAAATATGATGGAATTAAAGGAGCTTATGTAGGTTAAGAAATGGTATATACAAGTCATAGTTCAATTTCATGCATGCATGCATACACATTGAACATGGATGATGAATAGCTAGGTTGATTATCATATGATGGTGATAATGGGAATGATGATGATATTATAATGGTATATTGGTGATTTAATTAGTGTATAGGAGTGTTGATGGAAGGAGACAAGAAGTGAAAGGAAAAGATTAGCGTGTATGATGTAATTGGACAAAGGAAAGAACAAAAAAGAGAAAGACCATCTTGTCCTTTTCAAACAATATAAACTGAAGAAATGAAGAGCGTCTCTAACATTGAAAGCCCTGAAAAGAAAAGGGTTGTATGAGAGAAAGTAGGAAAGGAGGAGAGATCCTATCTCTCCCTCCCTCTCTCACCATGTGCCTTTGTCTTGTCCTTAAGCAGAAAAACATCCAAATCACCAATCCCTCCAATCTTGAGCCATCACCTTACCCTCTGTCTATCTTCACTACCAGACAATCCCCACCTTCAATTTCCCCATTCCAACACCAAATTTGACCACTTAATCCACTTGGCTTTTTGAAATTGTTGAACCCTCTCTAACACAACCTGTGGTGGCTAAGCCCCACACGAGACCAACTTGTTTATAGCTTAAATAATCACATAGAAAGAGGACAAAGTGCTACGTAACATCTTTTAATTTGGGAACATATGGAAGGGTATAGATGTCTATCAAAACTAAATTTAGGAGTGGTCTCCTATGCCTTTCACTTGGTGTATATATTTGGTCACTTCCATGAAAAGTAGTAAAGTTTCTTTTGGTATTATGTGGTTAGATTTATGTTCCCTTGTCCTATGCTGGACCTAAGTTGGCTCCCAAAGCCATTACCACTTTTAACACTACTATCAACAAAACCTTTCTCAAGGGTTGTCCTCAAGCATCAGCATTGGGATCTTTGTGTTGTACATATATGTATACAATTATCTTATGCATCTATTCATTCATATCTTCCTTTTCATGTAAAATTTTATCATTTTGTTCCTTTCCTTGTTTTTTTTATGTGGTTGTCATAACATATGATAACCCAAAAACAAAATTTGTTTTGATGTCGTTATATTTGGTGTGTGTTGCATTATATCTAATCCACGACATGAGCTTGTGAGATTGCACATATTGATACGGATAACCCCTTCAGCATGCATATGCACTTCACGTGGCACAAATGCCTTGGTTGAGTCAATCTTTACATTGAAAGATGATCTTTTACAAAATTTATTATCCATACAATTACTAGTGACGCAACATTTTTCTAGGCTTGAGTTAGCTTTTTTGTAATCAATATATGTCATTTTAAACTTATAAAAAAAACATAATTTAGCTAATATGGTATCTATTTTTTAAATGATGTTTTATTACTGGTGACAATATTTTTCTAGGTCTGAATGCTATCAATTTTTGAATTAATAAATGTCATTTTAACCGATAAAAAAACATAATTTGGCTAAGATCGTATCAATTTTTCTTTTAAGATTTTTTATTATTAGTGACGCGATATTTTTCTAGGCCTGTGTTAGCTTTTTTTGAACCAATAAATGTAATTTTAAATTTATGAAAACATAATTTAGCTAAGAGGGTATCTAATTTTCTTTTAAAATATTTAATAAAAATTTTTAGAGCAAAACCAAAATCTTTGTATTGTTAAAAAAGTGAACTTTACACCTCACCTTTAATTTCTTAACGTGTGAGAAACCTAGACCTGAGGGACTTGACGAGCCAAACCAAAAAAGAGAAACGGGTTTTGCTACTTAGATACGACAAAAGGTTTCTGGACGTTTGCCTTAATAATTTGTCGCGGAGTTATCCTTTCAAGAGATATTTAATATGTTTTACGGTCACTTATTATTAATTAAGTCTATCTTTTTCCTTTAATTATCGGATTAACAAAGTCATTTAGTTGAATTATGGAATTAACAAAGTATTGATCCTTAATATTGAAAATCTTTTTTGCAATTTAAAATACACAATATCAAATACATAAATTTCATACTTATTAATTACGGATTTTGTTAAGTGACCGTTTCACCACAATAACTTAAACTATTGTGTGAGACCAACTTAATTAGTTTTATATATTCACTAACACACACCCTCAAGTGAAAGCCCTTTGGGCTTGAAACTTGCACATGCTCACTTTACCTTGTGCTGAATAATAGGTGGGTGGTAGGATTTGAACTCACGACCATTTGGTCACAAAGGCCCTGATACCATGTTAAGTGACCGTTTCACCACAATAGCTTAAGCTGTTGTGTGAGGCCAACTTAATTGATTTTATATA
>JANKOE010000005.1:3085668-3096860 GCA_026284465.1 Erythroxylum citrifolium
ACTGTTTGAGATGTTGTGTGTGAACTAGTCTGATTTGATTGTACTGTCTTGGGTGACATCCACATATCCTCCCAGGGGGTATTTGGGTGTTACATCTATCCTTTCATCTTTCTTTACCATGGTACAAACTCAAGTTGCCACATTTGTTAAAGTCATTCGAACAGATAATGGCACCGAATTTCTCAATCAACCATGCCATTCTCAACTTCAGTCCCATGGTATTTTGCATTAGAAAACTTGCACCTATTCACCACAACAAAATGGTGTCGTTGAACGTAAGTATCAATATATCATTGAATTTTTACATACACTTTAATTCCAATCCTCTCTCCCAAGAGAATTCTAGGGTGAGTGCATTCTCCATACTACATATCTCCTCAACTGCTTGCCCATGGCTCAGCTTGCATGGGATACACCATATGAACGTCTCTACAAAACGAAACCATCTTATGACCACCTTCGCACCTTTGGCTGTTTGTGTTATGCCACCTTTACCACTCCCCATCGTGATAAATTTGAACCCCGTGCCATTCAAGGTATTTTTTTTGGTTACTCTAGCTGCCATAAAGGCTACAAAGAATATGATTTTTCCTCTTACAAACTCATTCTTAGTCGTGATGTACGTTTCATTAAAGACCAATTTCCCTTTTGTTCTAACCCTACCACTTCTTCATCTTTTCTTGTTCCTCCTCCTCAAATTTTCCCTACCGATGACTCTATTTCTACAACTTCTACCACTTCTTCTCCTTCTACATCCCTTTCTCCCACGCCAAGTCCCCTTCTTTCCTCTCCTACATTTTCATCCTGACTTCCTAACCTTATTACACCTAAGCCACCGCTTCGTCGCAGCACTAGAATTATCAACAAGCTTGCTTGGGTCCAGGATTTTGTTAATCTTGCATCCTCCACTGCTGACAGTGATGTCTCAGACGGTTTAGGTGCCTTTCCTGCCCCTTTTTATCTCGCTCCTACTTAGCCTTCCTTAATTAAATCTCTACGGTCACTGAGCACACCACTTACCTTCAAGCCTCTCATGATCCCAATTGTGTTTCTGTCATGTCCAAAAAATTATAAGCTTTTGACGATAATGGCACTTGGGTCCTTACTTACCTTCCCAACGGAAAAAAAAAACTATTGGTAATAAATGGATTTTTAAATTCAAATACACTCCTACTGGTGAGGTTGAACGATATAAAAAATACTGGTTGGCCTATTTCTCTATAATTTTCTATTCTCTGCAATTTTTTCTCTCTAACTTTAACTTCCTCCTCAAGATGAGTGGTTACCAGATTTGTTCATCTTGGAGCTAAAAACATTTTGTTAAACCATACACCAAGAATTTCACGATTAAATTCAATATTTTGCAAATACCTAACATTGTTTATGTTTGTATTTCTGATCATAACTCCATAAGTTCAGTTTTCAGCTCCTTATTTTCATTAGATGTTTGAGGAAACAATGCATGCAATTTCACAAGATGGAATGGTCATGAATGTACATAAAAGTAGTTTGTATTGCTTTAAACATGTGAGGAACTCGGTAAAACTCTCTAGGATTACCAAACTTCAGTTTCATGCTCTTCCTCTAAATACATGGGAGTTCCTATCTCAGTTGCTAAGCAAAAGTACTCTAATTGTATTTCTCTCATAGAATGGATCAAAGCTCATATTAATGTCTGACAAAAAAGATTCTTGTCACTTGTTTCTTGGGTTATAATTTCTATACTGAGAAACCTCTATGTTTATTGGATTTCTCACATCATTCTACCCAAGAAAGTCTTCAAGGAGATTGGCGGCACTATGAAAGCTTTCTTATCGTCTGAGAATACTGAAAACTCTAAAAAAGCTAAAGTCAAATGAAGTGAAGTGACTATCCCTAAAAGATAAGGGGCCTAGGCATTACCTCAATTTCTCTTATACAAAAAGTGCTTTTATGCAAAAGGATCTGAAGGCTATTCGATGACAAAAATGCTATTTGGGTGAAATGGCTACATTAAACATATCTAAGCCAGGAAAGCATTTGGCAATTGTCTTTATCGAGGGTGTACTCTTGGTTTTTCTTGCAAATGTTAAACTTAAGACTAGTGATTTTTCCAATGATTAAGCATGTGTTAGGCAATGGTGGCAATATTTGGGTTTGGTTTGACAATTGGACAGATCATAGTCCTCTCATACAAAGGACTGAACTATCCAGACTCATGAACAGGATTCCTTTTAACTCCAAAGCTTCTTCCTTGATGAATCAAGAGCAATGGAATGGTAACTTCAAAGGATTCAACTTACTTAAGACCTTTCTTCTTCAAATCATTGATATTAGCAGGTAGGATTCAGTTACCTAAGTCCAACTAACTCAGGTCATTTTACCAACAAGTCTTGCTATAAGGCTTTGCAAGAAAGTGAAAGGTATTGATAATCTGAAAGGGTGTAGTAATTTCACAAAATCTTTGATTTATCACAATTATTTTTAGCACAATTAAAAATCAAAAAAATTAAACGCACAAATATAAATGAACACCGAAATTTAGTAAAGCAGTTTGGCACACCTTGCCTACGTCTGCAGGAACTCACCCAGCTTAATACTTTCACTAACGACAATAGTTTTATACAAGACTTTACTGAGCTGACACCACTCAACCCTTGACACTATCCCTCGTCCTCAATACCCGTGAATGTAATTCACATCCAATAACACGACCACCTCGTGCTAACCTCAACAGAGAATTTTCTCAACAATGATTAATAATAAGGATGATAATAAAACAACTCAAGTAATTGAAACAATAAAGACATAAACAAAAATAACACTTGAGATAGAAAACAACTCCCCTAGATATGTCGCTTCATCAACAAAAGAATGGAAAGTTGTTCACCAAGACTGTGAACCTTTGATATAGTCACTAAAATATCCCACGTACAACAGCTATAAAAACGTCTCAAATCAACAAATTTCATCATCGAAACGTTAACCCAATAGAGTTGTAACAACCACGACAACTACTAAAGTTTTTTGCACAAAAATAACAAAAAAGACAGCAGTTGCAAAGTTACAAAAACTTCTGGAATTTCGCACACCAATACCAAAAACGATAACCACAAAGTTAACGCTCCATTGATAATGAACAACGCAATAAAATCATACAAACACCATAGAAAATCAGTTGCCAAAATCCACATACTAGACACCAAAGAAGCTCTCAATGGTCGTTCAAAAAGGCAGCAGAGAATACAGCACAAAGTCACTCGCAATCAACAATTTTTCAGCCCCCAAAATCACGTCATCCTTGATAGAAAATTCAGCAACACATAGGATAACATTCCCACAAAATTAGCTACCAATATGATCCAAGATTACCTGTAGAAATCAGAACTGCAAGAACACCCAATCAACGACAACACACCAAAGAAAACGCAACATAAAACCATTCAGCCCAGGTGACGTGATCCACAAAAATTACAATACAAAGATAACTAGTTGGTTCACACAATTTCCAAAAGAGAATTACAACTGCACTTACAAACCTGTTAACCACACACAATCATGAAAAATGCAGCACACATATGCAACCTGAATTGTGTAAAAACCACAATAGAGAACCAGCTGCGCACAAAAGACGTTAAAAACCACACTCTGAAAAAAAACACACAGTATTCCTTCAACCCTATTGTCACGTGATGCAAAGGTAAGCCTTACAAGATAGAGTTCTATCATAATTAGGAGACTTTACAAGATAGAATTCTATCTTTCATACAATCTTTTATCAGATATTATCCCAATCAAATCCAAGATATTCTATCCCATCTTGATTAGAATTTGAAGCTAATTAACATTATCTTGAAAGTCGAATTATCAAATAATGTCAAAATTAATAATAAGATATATAATATATATCTTACCAGGTATGTTCCTTGGTTCAATCTTCATTGGAATTGTTTTCTTAATCCAAAAGCCTCTATTTTCACTTGGCTAGTTATTAAAAGCAAAATCTTAACAAAAAACAAGTGGTTTGGAACTTATAACCCAATTTGTGTTCTTTGTAAGGAGTTGGAAGAAAATAGAGAGCATTTCAATGTAGTTACTTTAAAGTGGTTTGGAGCAGAGTTTTACATTTGTTACATGATACTTTCTTAGACTATGATTGGACTTCATCTTTGAATTGGATAATCCATACTGCCCAATTAAAGTTGCAAGATGCTCCCTGGTACAAAACTGCCTTTACAACGATTATTTATTCTTTATGAAATGAAAGAAACAAGAGATATATAAGAATGAGGTAGTTCCTAAGTGTGTTCTAGCTAATGACATAATCAGCTGGATTCGGGCTCTTACGATAGCTAAATATGATCAAAATGACCTATCTGTAGACATAAAGACCAAAAGAATTTTATAATGAGTCTTGTTAAGGTTATATAATTTTGCAATATGATTTGTCTTGAGCTTTGTAATTTTGTTTGTTTTTTCTTTCGGTGATCTCATTGCAATAATGACTTAGCTTCAGGTAGTTAATTCAATTATTCAATTTCCAAAACAAAAATCCCACGACATGCATGATGCAATTAAAGCAAACAATGGCCGTTTGATCCACGCGCCATGAAAATGTCTGCACTTCCTTGGTTTGGTTATGGAGTATCGATGCAAGTGTTGACAGATATCGCAAATCGCGACAAACAACCTGAAAATGAATAAGACTTAGATGTAAGTACTGCAAAACACAGGCGAATGTACAAAACCTCACAAGAAAAATATACCCACAAACTTTTGAGGTGTGTAAACCTCAAAAACTATTCACGACAAAACTACTCTATTTTTCTTCACGTTGATGGCTTACACACAACTACAAAAAAAAAACATAACATTTTCTTTTCTTTCTATTCTTTCTTTTCCTTCTTATTGCCGTGTTCTGCCTCTCACACCAAGCCTTATTTATAGTACAATTCTCAAGTTGGCAAAAGCCCAACTTGTCCACCAATTGGGCAAAGTCAATTTGCCTACCTCCACTAACTAAGTCGGCAAAAAATAATTGCCGTGTACATGTTCATTTTTTTTCTCCTTTTTTAATTGTTGTCATCCAAAATTGACCAAGAAACAATTCAGTCCAGTACCTAACAATAAGTACTGCAAAACACAGGCGAATGTATGATTTCGACCAAATCTACTGCTTACACGTCTTAACACCCTCACGTTTTCTCTACTATATTAAATTTGTTGTAGAAGTCCTGCAAATAACCTGTAGTGTAAGTGGGTTACCTCAGCTCTTTTTCTTCCCCCTCTAATCATACACAAATGTACAGGTAATAGGTTGAAAACTGAAATTTATAAGATTCTTTTAGATGCTCAAATTTTAGATCTTCATTGTAGAATAATACAAATTATCTGAAAACCTTTGGAATTAGCAAGAAATTCCAGTGAATCGATCACAAGCTTAAGATGTACAGAAGATATATGCTCCTCCAATGAATTTAACGTTTGTCAAGACAAAATTTGCTCAATCCTATAAGCTCTTGCACATAAACAACTTCTGTTTTAATTTTGTCGTCCACCTTTTCCAAATGTTGAAGAAAATGCAATCTACAGGCTGTCGTTGAGTTTGATCTTTCAATTTATCCGGGAGAATTCATATATTTTTATTTCAGATTACAATACTGTAATATGGCATCTTGGGGAATAAAAGAAAAGAAAAAGCATATTCTAAAAAATCAATGTTTTAAAAACTGAATCGATTTAGCCAATTTAACAGTAAAAATTTTAAATCGGTTAATGTTTTAGTTTGATTTAATTTAATAATCTTTGTTATTAAAAATTAATCAATTTATTAATTAATCAGTCAGTTTTTATAAACTAGTCGATTTTTATAAACTAAATTAAACTGATTAACTTTTATTTAACAATCTTCTTTTTTAATTAAACATTAAATTTTTTGATAATAAATGACAGTTTTCTTCGGTCATTTTTTAATTTTTTTAATTTTATTCAATCTTTAATCAATTTTATGATGGTCTAATATCAGTTTCGTAATCCTCTTATCTTTTTCCTATGATATATTTATCAATATGCGACACAAACTCTTCATTATGTGTCAATTAACATTTTGCAAGACTTGAAATTGAAAAAGATAGGTGATGTACTTCTTTACTATCGAATCTCAAACTTCAACAGTTACAGTGACAGGAGGCTTGAAAGGTGACTGAACGATGAAATGCAAGTTAACGATGAAGCTGTGTAAGGACCATGGATCTTCATAAGACAACAGAAAGAACAAAACCAGAGATATGAAGATTTAGAATTAGAGGATCGATCACAAGAAGAGATGTTGTTGATGTGCACATGCTTTGTCTAGTTGTAGTATCACGTACTGCACATAGTTTGGCTCCAAACGAATCTGCTGATTCTGGTTTCCAATGACTTTGGTTTGGACCACTAGCTGAGAACAATTGATGTAACACTTCCCTTGTCTTACGTTTGGAGAAAGCAAAGATGCTAAAATGGAGCCTAAGCTTTTTTTTAAAAAAAATAAAAGAAATAAAGTTTAAAAATTTAGAGAAATTCTTTAATCTTTAAAATTATTAATTTTTTATACTTTTCAAAATTTTCAAAAAAATATATTTCTATTAGACTTTAATTAAAAAATGAAAAAATACACGTGAATATTACACATGGATTAATCAAATAATACTTAAATGACAAGTCAATTCAACTCTTAAATTTAAATCAAATTAATTAATTCGATTCAAACTAATAATTTATTATAATCATCTTAAATTATTAATTTAAGTGAAATTTAATTTATTGAAATCGAAGTTTTTGGCCTCCCTTGTCTAATTACATATCATGATGGAAAGAACAAGTTGTCACATGATTCTTGAAAATGTCGGATGTTTGATCACTCTTAGCTAGAAAATGAGACAATGAAAAAGGAAATCAAGTTCCTGGAGAGGATTATGTAAAATATTAGGGCGAGTAGTGTACATAATCTATCATTTTAAGGTATTAACAACTAACATAAGAGCAACCTGCTTTGATACCATGTGAAAAATATTAAGACGAGTAGTTTTGGAAAAGGAAGCTCTCTCTCTTTTTCTAACGTGGGACAAACTCTCACTCTTATATTTCAACAGACTAGCATCGAGTAAGATTTGAAGCAATAGGGTTAACATCCTGTGAACTGAATTTTGATGATTACCAATCTTACAGACAAACTGAGAAACAAAGACTTTGATGTAAATTTGTATTCTTTTGTGTGCTGAAGCAGTTAGCAGAAGACTGTCATACTGAAAATTTTTGCAGAAGAGACAGTCTTCTGCTAACAAGAAGTGATTCTTTTTTTTAATGAAAAATGAATAATGCATTTTCTATAGGCAAAACTATTAAAACAGTGAGTTCAAGTCAGGCACTGTACAGACTAGTATATGACAAGAGGAAATTAGCGACATATCATAGTGATCCATATTCTTGCATTAACTTTTGCTGATGATTTCATTTTATACCAACTGTAAGTGCCTGGTTCCCTAAACTGATACTGCAAATGTTGCTGCTAAAATGATAGGGGTTAGCGCAATGTGATTCCTCGGGGAATATGAGCCTTCTATCCTTGAGCCTATAACATCAAAACAAATTCCAATCAATCAAAGCTACATGATATATGCAGAACCAGCAAAAACTTGAAAGTTTAAAGGAATTGAGCTGCCCCCTTCTCTGTAGCAGGTGACATAACTCTAGCTTTGATCAAGAAGATGATGAAATATTTAAGAGGTAATAGGCAATACGATTTCCAGATGAGCCTGAAGCAGGAGCAGTTGCTGGAGGAAGTAATGACAGTGGAGGTTGCCCGATGACTGTGAGTCCAAGATTAAGGCAATCTGCTCCAAATGAGCCTGACAGGAAACTCTTATCAGTTATTAACATCAGGTTCTATGTGCATAAGTTATCCATCCATTCTTACATTGTACATGAAAACTTTTAGCACATGACATTTCCTACTCTGCAAAGTTAGCAATAAAACAAGATCCTTAGCCATTGATCGCAAGTTTCTACTAGTTGACAAATCACGACATTATAGTTTTTAAGCAGAACAATTCTTGCCTATCAAGTCCTCAGTTCAACAAGGCCATATGAATATTCCATAATAGCAAGGATGTTTTTGCACACTCTGTTCATCACCTTGTGCTTGTATGTTCATAACGCGCTCGATAAGCCAACTATATCCCGATATAACTAACACTTTGTCCTTGAAGTTATAATAAAATTAGAGATCAAATGAAAAGTGTCTCACATTCTTTAAAACAAGCTAAGTTAGTCTTGTTAAACAAATTTGCAGAGCCTTCATCGCACTGGCATATGTGGCCACTTCCATTTGCCATGCAGGTTCCATCCCCACACCAAACAAGATTACAGGCTGAAAAGAAAGAAAAAGAAAAGGCAATTCATTGAGTAGAAAGCCACAAGAATCCTGAATACCATTAAAGATCAATGACTAAATGTCTGGTCTCAATTACGGCTTGAGATGTTAAATGGTGGTGTCGGGACAGAAACCGGAGGTGGCGGTGGTGGTGGTGATGGTGGAGCGTCATTGCCACATTGAAAATCAAGTGTGCCTGCAAATTCCTTAGTATTAGTGGTTAATGGAAAGAGATTCAGAATTCCAAGAAGATCGATGATTCTACAGTAACGGGAATTTGATTGCCCCTACATATCATCACAACCTGATTCAAATATACAGATTGGTAGTAATTTCTGGGAACACTAGCATCACAGTAGGTAATATCAGTACTCAACCTGTGAATTCCAGTTGCATTCATAGGCATATCAATAATCAGCACAAATAAGAAATGGCATAGCAGAATCTCCTATCTCTCCGAATTAGGAATAATACATGTAGACCTAGTAACCTAGAAATGGTGATTAGTACATCAATATATGCAGCAACCAGTTTACAAATCCTTGAAAACACAAATAAAGTTACAGACTTTCCAAGCTAGCTAAATCTTAGACAACCCTGGAATCTGCAGTACAGCATATCTCAATGAAAACGAAAAAAAGTACAGTCCATGAAAATATGGGTAAAGAAAAAGTGGAGAAGTGGAGAACACAGACTTACAATTGGGAACAATGCAAGAGGGAAAGGTTAGAGGACCAAGCTGCATCTTTCTCCATCCAGGATGACACTGGCAACCAAAACCAAGTGTAGCTGATTCATTGGACACACATGTTCCTTGTCCACAATTAATCAGCGCGCACATAATAGGAGTTCCTGCAAATATATATATATATATAGTACTCACAAGCTCAGTGACAATATCAAAACCCAAATCCCATAACCCATCAACATGATCCAGAAATATTCCACAAGCAGAAAGCAGGAGAGAAGGAAAAAAAGAAAAAGCTGAAACTGTCAATCTTTCAAAGTGAAGCAAAGAAGAGGACACAGAGTTTGATCGCAGCATCAATACCTTCTAATACTGTTGCTGTCAACTTCTCAGACCTGACTGATGGATTGCAGGTGATGAGAGTCAAGAAAAAGAGATGGAGAAAGGATAATGTAAGTTTCAAAGTGAGACCACCCATTGTTGTGGATCATGAAGTTTGGTGGAGTTTGAAGGAGCATTTATAGCACATTAACAGTGTCCAATGAAAGAAGCAATGACTTCCAACAGATTTTCAGTCAACTCTTTGAAACTCCACCATAGCTTTTTTCCTTAGAAATCAAGTGACATCAGCCTTACACATTAATCAATTGTTAATACAAGGATAAATTATTTTTTAGTACCATGAGGATAACGAGTAAAATATTAAATATATCATAATTTATATTGAACATCTATTTTTAAAAAAATTAATGCTTAATTTAATAAAAAATTGTATAATATATATTTTTATTATATATATATATATATGTATATATATAATGGAACCTTGATAAAAAAATATTAAAATATTCCTAAATTTTGTAAAACGTATCAAAAATATTATAAATATGATAATTAAATCCATTTTAATACTGTAAATTTTAACATTATAAAATAATATATATTTTTTATAAGTTATTATGTATAGTATTATATTATACAATAACATCATATATACAATAACATCATATGTATATGTATATATTGCCCTCAAGGGGTGTGGCTTGATGGTTGAGAGCGGGGCTTGGCTTTGGTTAGGTCCCAGGTTCGATTCCATGCTAGCCCCTCTTGTAAGAGCCTGGGGCAACCGGAGTTTTACCTGTAGGTGGAGAACTAGATGGGCCCTTGATGATAAAGGTGAGCCTGCTTGGTCCGCCTGTGGGATGGTGCGCCAGTTAGGCTCTGAGAGAGGTGTGTCCGCTTGGCCCGCCTACGAAATTTTCTCGAATCAAAAAAAAAATTCATATGTACATGTATATATTTGTTCTTTCTTCATTTTTAATTTTTTATATTCTTATAAATGCATGTAAGGCAAGGGTATTTTAAAAAAAAAACCATATTCCCTATGTTATTGAAGCAAATGATCTCAAAGGATCAACATTCAATTCGCATGGTCATGATATCGATACTTTCAATACGATATCCTAAGAACTATCGCAACAAAATAATTGAAAATTTGAAAAATCATAAATAGGTGGATTACCATAAAATTGTATTATAAACAAACCCAATTAGACAACTAATCAGTCCTGTTTTCAATAAATGAATAAATAAATGTCATGATTTTATATTAATACTTCTAAAGTTTACGGTAAAAAGGTCGGACCAAGCCGATTAACGCACAAAACTTAATTTGACTAGGTTAAAATATATTTAAAATATTAAATTATTTCCGTCTTTATATATAACTTTAAAATAAGTTTAAAATTTTTTTGGTAGATTTTTTATATCAATTAATGAATATATTTTTTAGTCCCTTTTGTCCTTATATTTTATACATAATTCTCACAATATCCACAAATTCATCTTTACGTTTATCTTGCAAACTCGTATTCTCTGTCACAATAGAATGCATAATTTATTATGTATTTAACTATTTACTTGACTTAGAATATTTATATTGGGATTTATATAATATTATTTGACTTTTTTATATGTTTTAAGATTTATTTTTTATATTAGTTTTACTTATATTATAATCCATATAAAAGATTTAGTTAGATATATTTTTATTTATGTTTCATATGGTTTAAAATTATATAATAATTAATATATTGTGCTTTACATATTGTT
>JANKOE010000005.1:3119227-3147914 GCA_026284465.1 Erythroxylum citrifolium
GCCGAACAACCAAATTTGGAATCTGTTGAAGATGTTCATATTGGCAATGATGAAGGAGCATTTGATTTTGACTTGAACGAATATTATGATTAATTGATTACTGATTTTTTTAAATCTTTTTAATGAAATATGACTAGTGAGCTTTGTTATCTTATTTTGTGTTATGTTCGTAAACTTTTAAAAAAATTGCATGTTTTGAAGTTTGAAGGTTTAAGTTAGATATATAATTAAATAGTATGTTTAAAAATTATCTTATATATATATAATTTAAAATAAAATTTATATTTTAAATTATATATATTTATTAGTCACCGGTTCGATCACGGTTCAATTCCGGTTGAACCATTGACTCTTAAATCAGTTGCTTCTCTGGTTCAGTCACCGGTCCGGTTCTTAAAACATTGATTTTTACCCGTATTCGATTAAATTTGAATATTAAAATCTAAACTTAAATTAAAATTATTAATTTCAACCCAAACTCAAATAATAGAAGATAGATGATTGGGCCAAATATCTACCAACTAACTCCGTTGACTTATCCGTTGTCGTAAGCTCGCTCTCTCTCTCATCATGTCCACCTCTTTAGATCTAAAGATTTTGAATTCTCATGAGTAAAGGGCAAGCATTCTCATTCTCATCAGTAAATGTTTGAAACCAAACCCTCGTATGGTGGGGTAGGCTACACCAGATCACACCTTATGAAAAATAAACACACACGTCATAAAAGCTGCAAAGTCCACATGCTTATCTCCTCTCTTTCTTTAATTATCTTTTTACCGTTTGATTTCAAAACAAATTTAAAACTTTAATTTAATATTTATAACAAAAAACAGATATTTAGTTATATTATTGATTAAAAATTAGACAAAAAAATAAATTTTATGATAATTACGAGAACTCTTTTTAAAAAATGAATAAAAAATTCAAGAATAAATAATTTCAGGTAATATTTTTAAAAACCAAACTGGAAATTAAATTCGATAATAGAATTTTAAGATTTAAAAGTGTAACCAATATTACACCGTTATAAAGCTTGCTGAATAAAATTAAATAATTTGAAATATGAATATTGCTTTTATCCGTCGAAAAATTTGAAGTTTAATTAAAAAATAAATTGTTAAATAAAATTAATTAATTAATTTTAAAATTTAAGAACTTATTAATTTACAAAAAATTGACCGATTAATTAAAAATTTAACCGATTTTTAACAACTAGAGTTATTAAAGTAAAACCAACCGAACAATTAAAAACTGAATTTAAAAATTAAACGATTCAAGATTTTTATAAATGGACAAGTCAAACCGGTCGGTCTTTCAATAATAGGTTTTATGCATTAGGATATTTAATATAAAATAAAGATTTAAATGTGATTAAGTTATCTTTAGAAAAAGAAAAAAGCTCACTAATTACTAATTAATTAGACTATACTCTCATACTTGCTCTAGTCAACAGTCAAATCTCCTTTTATATATATATATTTTGTAAATTAGAAAATTTCAAAATGTGTGTTATAATAATAAATTAATTATCGAATAATGTAATGTCTTATTTTATTTATTTATTTTTTGTTAAATATGCTTTTGAACTTCATCACTATCCCGCCTCTCTCTCACTCACTGAACAACTTTTATCAGTTGTTCTTCTCTCCAAGCTCTTTCATCCTCCACTCTTGGAGCTTAGGAGATCCATTCAGGTCCATCTTAACCTGCATGCACTCACATTGCGTGTGTGTACCACTCCTCTCTTGTCATTTCATTTGTGAGCATTCTTTTTGGTTTCTGGGCTTGTGTTGTGGGGTGAGAAAGATGCGTGCTTTCTAATGTTCTTGTTACGTTCTGCAGTCTCGGTGTTCGTATCTTGTTTGTCTCGTAGATCAGTCAAATGGTTTCTTTGTAATTTGTGAAATTCTGAAGTTTTTGAAGATGGGTTCTTGATAGTAGATGGAGTGGTGATGTGCATTCTAGTTATTTGAATCGGACAGTGTGTTGGTGGATGAGAAAGTAATGGAAAATGTGCAAGAATTTTGAATGTTTCACTTTGTTTCTTTCTCTACTGAAGTCAATGTTTTACTTAAACTGGAAAGTGTAAAACTGTCAAATTCTTAAGTGTGCTTAATTAGTTGACTTAAAATTCTCAGCTTTCTGTTTATATCTTTTAAGTAGCAAATTACCATTTTAGGAGATTGAGTGAAAGAGGATAAGAAATTTGTATCCCACTTCTCAGTTTCTGGAAACATACATTTGAAATTGGTCATGTGATCTACAAATCTTGCGATGGACAAGATATGAACTTTTTGATTATTTGCAAAGATGAATTTTCGATGTGTTGCGTTACGTTTGTGGAAATGTGATCTTTTCATCTAAAAGAGATTCCGCTATTTGAGATGTTTGATGACATTTTCTTGGAAAATTTCTGCATAAAGGTGGGGTGAAGTTTTTTCTAACAACGAATTTGAACATCCAATGTCCCGACAATTCTTGTCTTGGTGTTCTGTTTTGAGGATGTTAAGGGTTACGCTTTAAATTGCATCATGTTCTTTTCTCTTGGGTTAAACAATGACGGCCAGTTGATCTATTAGGTATGCTCATATGTTACTCTGCGTACTGCACGAGTTGATAGCTGTATCTATGTCATGTTACTGTTCATTTTGCATCTGCACTTCATAGGCCAATTTATCAAAAGGGTTGCCCTTTGATGAGTATCTTTCA
Organism: Erythroxylum citrifolium; assembly: GCA_026284465.1. NCBI lineage: Eukaryota > Viridiplantae > Streptophyta > Magnoliopsida > Malpighiales > Erythroxylaceae > Erythroxylum > Erythroxylum citrifolium. The sequence continues at coordinate 3,121,937 of JANKOE010000005.1, forward strand.
AAACAAAACCCTAATATTCTTTCTGAAGATTGCTTGTGTTGTGGTATTTGTTACAATTTTTGTATAGTTGTAGTATTGTTTTTGTTGATATGGTGATTCTATTGCAGGTTTCTGATCTATTTTGAACGAATTGTTGCAGGATTTGTAAATATGAGAAAGGAAAATGCAGTTTCTGTTAATGTTGGACAGCTTAATGGCCGAATGACAAGGGCAAGAACAGCTGCCTTGCGTGCATCTGGCAAGCTGCTGCCTTCTAAGGCACCCACAGAACAAGATCAGAAGCGAATTTGGAGACCAAATTCGAAAAGAGCAGCTTTGGATGAGAACAATACTCGAGCAAATGAAAATGTACTTGTTCGGTATAAGAAGAGAGCAGTCCTTCAAGATGTCACAAATGTTTGCTGTGACAGCACCTATAGGAGTTGCTTCAGGACAACAAAACTTCAGGTTGATTTGCTATCCTGCTCTTGCTGTGGCTTCTAAATCATTTTAAGCATGACTTATTTTCTGATCAATTTTATTAGAATTGAACAAAACGAAATGGAACCAAGGCATAACACTTATGTATATCTGACCTGCTTACCTTAATTTCAGTATGTAGTTTGAATGTTGACATGATCTTTTACCATGTTTCAGTTGGCGAATGGAATACAAGGAATGATATTGTCTTGAGACAAAGAAAATAAGAGAAAATTTTAACCATTTCTTATGCTTGCATGTTCAAATATGTAATCTTAACAGTCAGATGTGTTTGAAATGCTTAACTTGAAGTCAAAATTGTTTTTACTTCCCCCTGAATTATCAAAAGTTCACATTTAAGAATCTGAACCTCTTTTTTTGATTAAAGGCTAAACACGACAAGCAACCTAAGAAAGGTGTGCTCAAAGTGTCCAAAGTGGCCCCTTCAATTGCTGCGAATCTTCAAGTTAAATCAAAGAAAAAAATTGTTCAACAAACAAGAAGAGAAGAACCCAAGTCAGAGGTCTTAAGTTCTAATACTTTGGAAAAGGAGGTAGCTTCTCGATTGAACACAGAGTTGGACACAGATATCAACCAGCTTCAAAATCAGACTTCTAGAGTGCTTTTAGAAGCTCATGGTCCTCCGAAGATAGGTTACATTCTCTTCTCTTTCCCACCTAATGAAAAATTGGCAACCTAACAAATATATCTGCATGTTTTCTTGGTTTTTCTTATTTCCTCAATCAGTTGGGGGTGAGTTAGAAAATCTACATGTGAAGTTCATACATTTGATGTACTGTGTCAGGATTGAGTAAAATATCCTTAAGATACATGCTGTAACACATGTCCCCTGTGAATTTCCTTCTCATCTACCTGTGATTTTTGGATTTTTTTTTCTGAATACTTGAAAGAGGTAAACAAAAATATAATTTGCATGAAAATGTTGCCTCAAAGATGGTTTGTAATCGTGGTATGGCTTATCATTGTTGAATAACTACAAATTCTCTCTAAAGAGTCTGAATAACCACAAGACATGCTTTCAGTGCCTTTAACTTCCTTCCTCTTCTGTTTAGGATTTTGGCTTCAGCTTATCAACAACTTCACATTGTATATAACTAGGTGAATGGAAATATCATGGGTCACAATTTTGCTAGAAATAATTTTTAAAGTAATAACTGCACTTTTTTTCTTCTGCTGTATGGTTTCATAAAAGGTGGTGACACTATACTTTCTTGTGTTACTAGCAGAGAAATGTAGTCTGTTCAAGAGCTCTTTAACATCAAGTGATATGGGCTTTACAGACATTGACTGTGACGAAAAGGATCCTCAACTCTGCAGCCTCTATGCTCTTGATATCTATAGTAATTTACGTGTTGCTGAGGTTCGTGCTGTCAATCCCATTTCTCCTTTTCAAATTTTGTTTTTAAAAACAAATAGTCAGTTTCCAAGGTACAAACTTGGTCCTCTCCAAGGAAAAAGTTCTTACTAAATTCAAGAAATCTAAAGCTCCTTTGGTTTCAATACATTATGCATGGTAGTACACTTGCTTGGTTGATCAAAGCATGATGCATTTTCATTCATCATGATAGATGAATTGTAAATTTTGGACTTCACTCCAATTTCCTGAGCATGATACTGATGTTAACTTACTATTAACCCCTCGTTAATTTGTTCAACAGCTCGCCAGAAGACCTAGTCCTACATTTATGGAAACAATACAGAAAGACATCAGTCAAAGCATGCGGGGTATTCTAGTCGATTGGCTTGTGGAGGTCAGTTTACTTTGATCACCTACCTTTGCTGCAACTAATGCCCCGTCTCAGATGTCCTCTGTTGAGTACTTTTTGTGATATAATATTGTGCCATAATTTCTTACTGAAAATCCTTCTCTTCCTCACGTCTGTCAACATAATGCATGGGAGTTGGGTCCACGAATACTCAGTATCTTCTCTAGTTTCAGGGGAAGGCAACTTGGAAACTTGTATAGAACAATCTATTGTGGGTGTTCATTCTAACTGCTGATTAATTTTTCAGAGCTGCATATCTCTCCCTGCTTGTTCTGGGTTATTTCTGAAGTTTTTATCTTGGTCAAACAGAATGAGAATGCCATTACAATATTAGTTTCGATATGTTAATCTAAACTCATAAAAAATCACTAAACAATCCTTGTTGTTTTTATTAATCCATATTGATTTCAGGTATCTGAGGAATATAAATTGGTGCCGGATACGCTTTACCTCACTGTATATCTCATAGATTGGTTCCTCTCTCAAAACTATATTGAAAGACATAGACTTCAACTGCTGGGTATCACATGCATGCTGATTGCCTCGTAAGTCCTAAAGTTAATAACTATTGCTAAATTCATCATTGGCACTGAAGAATGCTCAAGTTTTTAATGATTATGATTGAACTAGAAACAAAAGAAGATCCTCTTGAAGAGACATGCAATCTCACATAGACACATATGCATTCGTATAATCCATAAGCCCTGCTCAGCCCATCACTGCGTGTATTCATCTTTGTTTACTTTTAAGCCTTTTGTGATGTACTTTATCTACATTTTGAAGGAAGTATGAAGAGATCTGCGCGCCACGTGTGGAAGATTTTTGTTTCATCACTGACAACACCTACACAAAAGAGGAGGTATGTGATCGTACAACAGTCACAACTTGCTGACATATGATTTCTCTTCCTTTTACATGGATGATGATTTTGTTAAAGCTTGATTCTAAGGCTTCAGGAGCAGTATCATCATTGATAAATTGTAGGTTCTGAATGATATTGAGGCGTCTTTCACATCAAGAAATTAAACTTGTGATTGAATCATAAATTTGTGATAGCCTTGTGCTGTTGGTTTCATGAGGGTCAAATACGTGTCAATAATCTACATCGATTGAACTTGTTGACTGAATCCAATAATGTGGACATCAAAAGGATGAATATACAATGGATCTATTTGAACCTGTTTCTACATGGACAGCCTAGTAGCATTTTCAGACTTGCATGATAGTTTTGAGTATGGATTGCACAAATTTATACAGGATATGAAAATCAAGGATGGAATTTGTCTTGTTTGAAAACTAAACCATAATGTGAAATTCCCTGTTGCACAACAAGCTGTTTACTTAATTTCCTCCACTTTGGAGTACTAGTTGCATTCCTGACCAGTATAAGCACAGGTGATAGCAATGGAAATTCAGGTGCTGAAATATTTTGGCTTTCAAATATTTGCTCCCACTACAAAAACATTTCTCAGGTACTTAAAATATTTAGCAAATGTTGACCTATTGTTTTGACAGTTTCACTCCTTTCAACAATGGTGACTAAACTGGGATGCTGTTGTTGTTGTAATTGTAGGAGGTTTTTACGTGCAGCACAGGCTTGTTACAAGGTAATTTTGTTGATTCATATCAGATGTTCTTGATTATTCTGTAGGTAAATCCTATGTAAAATGAACAAAAGATGTTTACTTCACTCGCGGTTTTGTATTTGCAGAGCCCTAGCTATGAGTTGGAGTACTTGGCTGATTATTTAGCAGAACTGACACTAGTGGAGTATAGTTTCTTGAGTTTCCTTCCTTCACTTATTGCTGCATCAGCTGTATTTCTAGCTAGATGGACACTGGATCAAACAAGCCACCCATGGGTCAGCATTCTTCCTCCCTTTAGTTGATCCTTGATAATGTATGTGATTCCAGAGCAAACTATTGAGATTGCTTTACATTTGACAGAATCCAACGTTGGAACACTATTCTTCTTACAAGGCATCAGACCTTAAATCTACTGTTCATGCAATACAAGATCAACAACTGAGAACCAGTGGATGTCCTCTGAATGCTGTAAGGATGAAGTATAAGCAACAGAAGGTATCTCCCTTAGATGGTAACACAAGTCAAGAAGTTCATGATTGCCTTAACTTCACAATTATTTGTGCATCCCTCACTTGAGCATAAAATGTCGGTGTTCGTATCGAGTCCAGTTTCTGCATAATTTCCTTTGTTCTTGTGAGGCATTTGCTAACTGTTGTTTCTATTTGACAGTTCAAATCTGTTGCAGCTTTGACTTCCCCAGAACTACTTGCAACCCTGTTTTTGAAGGTAGAATGACTGAATCTACACACTGTCAAGAGCAGTTGCTAACACTTTTTAACACTTCTCAAACAAATTTCCTTCTACATAATTATCACTTCTTCCATTAGGTCATAAATGTTCTAGAATTTGACCTTGTTTAATATGTAATCTGCCCCATATTTTGGCCCCCAAGTTCTTTGTTCATAGGCTCTTTTGTCAGGTTTGGTATTTCCAGCCTGTGTCAGGCAATCTGAGGAAAAGGTTGTCATCCCACTAAGATACAATTTCTTTGCAGCTCCAATGTTTTTTCAGCACATAAACTCTCTCTCAAGTTTCAGTGGTGAATGTAACTAAGCAGTCTCTTAACTTTGTTCTTTGTTTCAACTCTTTTTTATGTATAATCTTGTCTTTGCTTATCCATATTGATCTTTTCTCTTAAAAACTTGTTACTGAAACCAAATCAGAATTTCAGTCAATGGATTGAAAGAGCCTATTTTTTGTAATCAAATTGGAGTCTATCTAAAATTAATTTGACATCTATAGTTATGAAAAAAAAGTAAATAAAATAATAAAAATGAAAATAAGATAAAACTTTTATTAAAAAAATGTATGGGATTTTAAGTTTTAAATTTTTTGTTTTGTATATTGTAATATTGTAAATTGGTACTTTTCATTTCTTATCACATTCTTAAATTTTTACAAAATTAAAATTTCTAACAAATTTATAGTTACAATTTCTTAAAACAAAATAAAATAATTTTTTAATATTAACCTCAGGTTCAAAATATAAAATTTTCATAGTGTTTTACTTATTTCAAAAATGAAAATTTTTAGTCTGAAATTATTAAAAAATAATTTTAAATATTGTAAGTATTAAAAACTTATTAAATTTCTGTTAATTTATTTTATCATAATTTATTATTAAAGTTATACTAAAATAATTATAAAAGTTTTATCATGTGTTCTTTACAAATTATTTTATATTTTTAATACCATATATATGTGTGTATATATATATATATATATTAGTGATTTCAAAATATAAAATATTTTTAAAATAAATAAAATGTTTTACCACACACAAAAGAAGATATTTAAATATTTAATCAATCCATGTTTTGTTTATTTTCTTAGAAATTAAAAGACAAAATGTGAAAAATATCATAAGCAACACGTGGCATTCCTTCAAGGTACTTGGGTAACTGGAGACTTATCCCGCTTGCTTGCTTGGAAGCTCCCGCGAGAAAACAGGGGGATAGAACCAGAGAGAGTGGAGATCCAAGAAATACAAAAATGGCGACTTTGAATCTACTATCGTCATTGCCACGTACTAACTTATCCAAATATAACAATCATGATCATTACTACTGTAGTTATCAGAATTTTAAAGCTCAATCTGTATCTTATTCTCACGAGCTCTCTGTTCGGTCTTCTTTATTCACGCAAACCAAATCAAAATCGAAGTCAAACCTCCTGTCTTCTGAGCCTTTTCTGATGCCCACAAATTTATCAAAATCAGGTGAAGTTTTCAACTTGGATTTAGTTTCGTATGATTATTGCACTTAATTCGTTTATTGCATTGCTAACTTGCTGCTCTGTTTAAGCTAGTTTGTTTTGTCTTTTTCTCCAGTTTGTTTTAATTCTTTTTGAAATGGGAAAGCTGAATGAATGCAAGAGAAGATTATGATGTTAAACATGTTTTGACTCGTTTTACTACCGTTCTAAAATTTTCGCTAAGAAAGCTGTGTTGTTGAGTAGAATATTGTTGATAAGCTTGGTGTGGTTTCCGGAATTTAGAAAGCTGAATTTAAGTTGGTTTATGAAGGCTAATGAGTGAAAATTGATTGCTTGTTCCAAGAAACCATAAGAGACGAGTTTTGTTCCAAGAAATCTCTAACCCAGTGAGATAACTGAAGAATTAAGTTCTCTGGTTCTTGAAATTCTAGAATTACTCTCCTTCCAAAGCATGTAGACTGTACAGCTAAACGTGACCTTTGACGTCCACAGCACTAGATTTTGCCGTTGCAGTAAGTTGATCTGCAAGAATAGTGTTCCAGATTGAAGTGGAATAGGAGCAGCTACAGAACAAGTGGTCATAGGATTCAGCTTCTAAGTTGCAAAGCACACCAATGGTGTCTGCTGAAGCAAGAAAGTGAATTCTGTCTTTGGTCCACAGTTTCTACTTAATGGCTAACCATAGAATTTGCTAACATTGGGAGTCCATTCAGGAACCAGACCTAGTTTTTCTAGAACACCATCTGCGGTCTGCCAGCAAAAAGTTGAAGGCAAGAATTATTTGTGAATTTGAGGGAGTTATGACACGTCCAAATATGCTGTCTGATTATGTTGTTAACATGTATTTCTATGATTTAGAAGTGTGAAATGGATGAGTGTTTTATTAAGCCTCTATTAGAGGAGTATGAGTGTTTTATTAGGAGTCTATTGGAGGAGTATTTGATTTTTAGTAGAAGTCTATTATTTCCCTATTATGTATGCACTAGTTTTTGTTATAGTCTTTCTAGGAGTCCTAGTTTAGGTGGAACTTTTGCGTTTCTTTGCCTATATAAGGCTATTACGTTATGCAATAAAGTAAGGAAGAAATTATCATAAAAATTAGCTAATTAGGAATAGAGTAATTTAGCCCAATCTTGGCAGATCTTGTTTTTGACAAGTGCTGCCAGTTTTTTTCATCACCAAAAATAGGTTTTGCAAAGAAGGGAACCAACGTAAATAAGGGGAAAGAGATTAAATTTCCTGAGAATCGTCCTTGGACTCGATCCCAAGCACGGGCACATAACAATTTGGTATCCAAGCAGGAGTTCATGGGCGACATAGGCCATTCAGTTGCAGAGCAATCTTCGGTAGATTGGCAGATGGATAAGAGGATACAGGCATTAGAGATGGGGTAGCAAGAATTGAAGGCTCAATATGCAGAGATTATCCGCATGTTTGCAAGGTTGGAAGTCGCAAAATCGAGCGAGTATTAGGCACCATCACCACCACCACCATCACCACGGGAGGAGAGGATCGATGGGGGCAGCGGGGCAAGAATGGTGCCTAAATATACTAAGATAATTTCCAACGTACAATGGCTTGATGGATCCGTTAGTTTGACTTCACAGGTGTGAGCAGTTTTTCTTAAGCCAACAAAGTGGAGGAGGAGAAGTGAAGATTGGCTACCTAGCATTTAACGGGGGAGGCCCAATTGTGGTTCTTCCAACTTGAAGAAGAACCAGGGATGCATTGGTACTCTTTCAAAAACCATTGCAATATGAGATTTGGCCCTCACCTTAGCAACAACCCTGTAGGAGAATTGGCAAACCTCAAACAGACAGGGAGCGTAGAAGAATATCAACGCCAATTCCAAACACTGCTAGCTCGAACCATAGGGCTTCCGTGAGACCTACAAGTAAATCTATTCACGGCTGGGTTGGTAGAAGGGCTGCGAATCGAGGTGGAGATGCAATATCTTGTTAATCTTGGGGTTGCAATGAACTTAGCAAGAGCATGTGAAAGAAAATTACAATGTATGCAAGTGCAAGAGCATGTGAAAGAAAATTACAATGTATGCAAGTGCAATACACCCAAGGGGCAATAGGCAGCCGAAACACCACCTTATGGCCATCTTCGCAGCTAGACAGTAGTAGTAACAACACCAGCGCGAGTGCAGCCACACTTTTAGGAAGTAAGATAAACTCAGGGGCTAAAACAACAACCTCCAGTATAGCAAGTACTCCACCCCTGATGGGAAGACACTTAACCAGAGCGGAAATGGCTGAAAGAAGAGAGAAGGGGTTGTGCTACAATTGCGACGAGTCTTATTCGGTGGGGCATAAATGTAAGAGATTATTTTGGATTGAGGTGGTAGACTCTGAGGAAGAAGAGGAGGAGATATCTTTGCATACCATAACTGGCATAACTTGACCTCAAGCTCGATGTCGAAGAGGGGAATGATGATATAGATGAGTGTTTTATTAGAGGAGTATGAGTATCTTATTAGGAGTCTATTAGAGGAGTATTTGATTTTTAGTATAAGTCTATTATTTCTCTATTATTTTTGCACTAGGTTTTGTTATAGTTATGTTAATAAAAAACAGCTTGAATAGGAGTCTTTCTAGGAGTACTAGATTAGGTAGAACTTTTGTGTTTCTTTGCCTAGATGAGGCTGTTATGTTATGCAATAAAGTAAGGAAGAAGTTATCATAAAAATTAGCTAATTAGGAGTAGAATAATTTAGCCCAATCTCGGCAGACCTCGCCTTTGACAAATGCTTCCAGTTTTTTTCATCACCAAAAATAGGTTTTGCAAGGAAGGGAACCAACGTAAATAAGGGGAAAGAGATTAACTATCCTGAGAATCGTACTTGGACTCGATCCCAAGCACGGGCACATAACAAAGTATAGAATGGTTCTTGTCAAAATTGATACTTCTGCTCATTCTGTCAAAATTTAATGAATTCCTTAAATTTTACATTCTTTTAGTGTTGTGAACAGGTAGCGGACATTCATGGATTCAAGAGAATTCTTTAATTCAAGACTCTGCTTCCAGCAAAAAGTGGGCAAAGGCCCAGCAGCGTCCAGTATTTCCCGCATCACCTGCAGAAGTATCTTCTGTACAGGACCTTTTCGATTTCATATGCTCAGGCCCTCTTCTAAGCAAGTTGGGTTTGAATCCCGAAAATATTGCAGAATCTGTAGACAAGTGGATATCTTACGGTTCGCACTTGTGCCGGCTATTTCAGCTGAATGATTTGTATCTCACAGAGGCTCAAAAAGCTAGGTTCTATCACTACTATATACCAGTCTTCCTGTGGTGTGAAGATGAGATTTCTAAGCACAGATCCCAGTTTCAGGATGGTGAAGATATACCTCCTTTAGTGGTATTAAGTGATTTTGTGCTCACTTCCTTTTGCTAGGAGTGCCTGCATTAGGTCTCATTCCTTTGCATATAAGTCAACCAATCATTAGTATGGCAGACTTTTGTTGCCTCTTACTCGTTTCAACTTAAAGCACCTCAAGATAGTAGCCTTCACAGCGAATGTTAATAACGTGCAAGTTCATGTTTTTATGATTCTGGAGTTTTTGTTTTCTCGGTTTTAGGTTGGTTTTAGTGCACCGCAAGGTTGTGGAAAGACTACACTAGTCTTTGCCCTTGATTCTCTTTTCAAAGTAACTGGCAGGTACACAGTTGTTATACCTGCTGGTGATTCTATGTTTGTTAATAAAACTGAAAATATTGACGTATCTTACCCTTCCAGGAAGTCAGCAACATTATCAATAGATGATTTCTATTTGACAGCAGAGGATCAGGTAATCATGTAAGCTTTTCGGTATCTACCTTGTCTTCGTCATTTTGTTGCTGATGTGAATTTATATGAATTGCAGGCCAAACTGAGAGAATCAAATCCAGGAAATGCACTTCTTGAGGTAGAGATAAATATGTTCTTTATTTCAAGTAAAGGAACTAACTGAGATGTCTTTACTGCAATGGAAAGTTGAAACCTAAATGTCCACTTTTGTTCTCGATTATTTTTCTTTAAATGTATTGTCCCTCCAGCTCCGAGGAAATGCTGGGAGCCATGATCTTCTATTTTCAGTTAAAGCTCTGGAAGGTCTGAGCAAGTTGACTAAAGAAGGTTAGAACTTGATTCGAGTACCGTTTTTCTTTTACTTTATGCTTCTCTTGTCTCGTGACTTAATTTTCATCTTAAGTTTTCAGGGATGAAGATGAGGCTACCTCGATATAATAAAGTATGCAGATTACAGTTCAGTTTGATCTTCACATTCTTTCAGTTTCTCGGAATCAAACTTGCTAATGGTTATCTATTTCTCTTTTGCAGTCGGCATTCAGCGGGAGGGGTGACAGATTTGATCCTTCAATGTGGCCTGTAGCCGAAGGTCCATTAACAGTAAGAATGACTACCAAGATTGTTAGATTTCTGTTACAATGATCTTTGTCTCAGAAGAGAAACAATTCCCTGTAATTTGTGAATATGGTTTTCCTTGGTAGCATGAACCCAAAGATACTTTAAAGTACAAAAAGAGATAACAACTTGGGTTGATGTTAAAAGATCGTTTTGGTTCTTACATGCAAGTTCCAACCAGATAGCTATAGATTCGTTTGATCTTCAAAATAAAATATCTAAAAGACACTGTCTCAATAAGTATTCCCCGGGGTAATCTTTTAGGTGGTGCTGTTTGAAGGTTGGATGCTTGGGTTTAAGCCCCTTCCGATGGAAGTTGTCAAAGCTGTTGATCCACAGGTTAGAACTTGAAAATCGTGTTGTGGATGATTAGCGTTTGATTATTTTTTCTCCTCTCGGTATTCTGCCTTGCTTATACTTCTGTTCAACTTTTAGCTGGAGACAGTAAACAAGAATCTTGAAGCTTATTATGATGCATGGGACAAATTTGTGAAAGCATGGGTAGTCATCAAGATTCAGGACCCCAGTTATGTATATCAGTGGAGATTACAGGTTGTTTGTTATCCCGATCATCCTGCGTCTTCAAATAATGTTGTGTCATGATTCTGTCATTGATTAATGTTTTCCTTTTCTACAGGCAGAGATTGCCATGAGGGAGGCTGGAAAACCTGGGATGTCCGATGAGGAGGTTTGCTCATCTGCCATCTTTTTATTCTCTTATTGCTCGTTTTACATCAGTTTTCATTGTATGGAAGCCACTTTTTTTTCCTAATCTGCAGCTTTTTCTTGGACATGTTGCAGGTTAAAGATTTTGTTTCACGTTACCTGCCTGCATACAAGGCTTACCTTCCGACCCTCTATGCCGAAGGACCTAACGGATCGGATCCTGAGAATGTCTTGCTGATTGAAATTGATGAGGGGAGGAACCCCATTCTCAGTGATTAGGTTAGTTCCCAATTTTGTTTTACATCACGTAATTCGCATGCTGTTGATCTTCATCCTATGAGTAGAGCAGCTACATGTAAATTCTTCAATTGTAAATGTTGTGTACATTAAATGACAAATTCGATTCCCAGAAGTAAATTAATTCTTCAAGGATTTACAATCTCATAAACATGGCATCTTGGGAAGAAACTTTTACAAGAAAATAAGAACATCGAACTGGAACATCACTCTGCTACATGACTTTCTCTTTTGGAATCAACAAATTATAGTAACTGTGATAATAATAATAGTAGTGGCAACCATAGTTGTCAAAAACAAGGAATTCCTGATATGCTCATTCCAAATGTTCTAGCCAGTGCAGCAGCAACACTCCAAACAGCACTCACAAGTCTCGTAGCAACAGCAGCAGCAACAAAGAGCGAAACATCTGCATCAGAATAGAAAATTAAGCATTTATCAGAATCACCAATGTATAATAACTTTACCTGCATTATACAATACATGCTCCTAAGAATTGTGTGAAGAATACACAAGAAAAAGCAAGAGAAAGGGCAGAAACAGTACAAGGCATAGAGGGATCCTTTTTCATCATTTCGTTTCTGGACATGATCAAAGTATGACATTTCTTGTGGTGGTGGGGGATCCATTTCTGCAACTCTGTTATACTTGCGGTGAGAATTTGGTACTTGATAGATTGAGAAAGAAGCTCCAATAACACACATATATATAGGAGGAAAATTTGGATATCTTTGTAAGCTTGGAGGTTTCTAGTTCAGTTTCTACTCTGCCCCAACAAATTATTGTTGACAGGTGGATGTTTATCCTGATGAAGTAAGCAGGACTCTTCATTTCTCTGAAAAAGAACACTCCAGCCACGAGAAACATGCATTAATGGCAACTTCCACTTGGAAACCCTTTAATGTCCTCTTGAATATATAGTTGTACGTGACCATCAGAAATCAAAAACTATTCTGGACCAATAATTTGAGCTAACCTATCTTATCATCACCAACGATAAGACAGTTTGCCAGGTTGTTTTCGGTCAGACAATGTAGTTAGTGTTTTTAATCTGATGAACACCCAAAAAGTAGTTCCTGGTCATCTCCAACGATAAGTCAAGACTTTACCAGGTTGTTTTTGGTCAGATAATGTGCTTAGTGTTTATGAACGCTCAAAAAGTTGTTCCTCGTCTCATTTCTTCTGCATCGATATTTCCTCCTTGTACTCACACAGAAGCAAACTTGCTTCAGTTCATGAAACTTGGGCTATCAGTTGAGTTGAGTGGCTTTAGGGGCCTAAATCAACCCAAAGAATGACAATATTCAGCAGTGCACTCACAGGCTCCAGTCATACAAAATGATGATAAACTGAAGTTCTAGTTCTGTTTTAGTTCATGAGTTTGTTCAGCTTCATTATGGATTCTCATACTCAATTTTATCATCAAGTTGCATAAAACACTCCCTTTCTCTTTATGTCAAGGCATTATATTATATAACCTTTCTTTTCTATTCTTAATGATCATGGAAATCATTTTTTGACTCTTATCTGGAGAATTCCCGACAATAACTTCCATCACATGAATCATAAAGATACTAAATTTTTCGAATGTAATCAAGTGAAATTAAGCGTTTAAAATGACTCTTAAAGCTAATACAAAATTAGGCTTTGGAATAAATATGTACATCATCTTCGTATCAAATACAAACATAGATGTAAAATAAATAACTGAGACTAAGAAAAATCCAATTTCATATTCATCTTCTATGTAAAAGAAAACTTTGAAGGAAGACAAACCCAGAATTTTAGTATTGGTATCAGCTAGAACTAAGCAAACACCATAATTAATTACAGGCATCTCTTTCTCTTTATTCGTTTCTATAGGTTTCTGAACATAAAAGCTCAAAACTGTGTCACAAACAAGACAGATGGTATCAGAAAAACAAGGCAAAAAGCCTCTGTACATTCGAGAAAAAAACTTTTGTGGATGTTTTGTTTAAGGCTTCATCATCTCCATCCAACATCAACCTGAGCTTGACCCTTTTGAAGGTGTTCTTGGAGCTGAATCAATTAAAAAGATAACAAATGTAATCAAAATTCTACCATCATAGATGAAGAAAAAAGAATTTCCAAGACAAAGAATTCTTAAAACTTACCTAACCCAACTGCCTCAGAGCTTTTCATTAACCTTAATCTTTTGCATGATTCAACAAACATTCTGATCAAACATAGAAAATTTTGACAAATAATGAGAACACCAAAAGAAGAAGAAATGAAAAGCTGGTTCAATACTTTGATGGGTAGCTCTTGAAACTTACTTCCATGGTACATCACCAACCATCATCCAATCTCCATCCTTGTCCTCAAAAGTAGGAACATATTCGCTACCATCCACTTGATCCATTATTTTCTTCTGATTCAAATCAATCCCTGTAAGTTAACCCAAGAAATTTCAGAATCTTAAAAAAATGTATATTAATATCCATAGTTCACCACGGAGAACACAAGAGAGTGTTGAATTCCGCTTACTTATGATTAAACGAGAGAACATGTCTTCCAGGGCACTTAGGAGCTGCTCATAACTGTTGTACATCTCAAGATCAACCTTTCTCAGGTACGGAGCTCCGTCCACCGCCACCTTCACGTACTTGAAACAGCTCTTGACCATGTTCTTCCTTGACGCTCTCACCGGCGGCCACCCAACCACCTGTGCCCTGAACATACACGAACACCAATAAATTATCAGTAAACTCCATCGTTAAACATGACTTTTGAAGAATTCCCAACTCCATATTCATGCAGGAAGCCAGAAAATCTCACTTTGCCCCAGGAGACTTCGTAGCGCTTGACACATCATTCTCCAACTCATCGCAATCCTTAGAATCAGCACAGTCGTTAAACCTGGCAAGGTTTAGATCAACCGTGTCCAGAAAAACACGCTTCACGCCAGCTTTGGCTCCATTATTTGTAGTACTCTCCCTGGACTTGCCTGGTAATCCCAAGGTCAATTCGGTCTCGTTAAAATTCATCTCGACGGTATCGAAATCCGGCTAAGGAATTTTCCGGTGACCTCAACTTTTCTTGTAAGCTATGGTTGCAAAAGTGTAGGTAGTGAACAATGACTTTAGCCTAAAGCGGGTTGATATATATACATAAATATATACGTAGGGCTATGATTTCGCCGGCAAAATCATTCAACCACTCTTAGAACGACACGTGTTATGGAAAGAGCGGTTGTGATTTGCCCATGTGACAGTAATCGAGTGGAAAGCAGTGATTTCCAGTTACCTTTAAAGTTCGGGCCCGATGGTCGGTCCGTTCGACCGACCCGGTCGTTCAGGTTGGAAGGCATTATCCTGTACTTCCGTGCCTAGAATTTCACTGGATTTAGTGAATCTCTTACTCCAGAGTTTTTTTATTTTCTCTTCTTTAATCCTAAACTTTTACCTTTTAATAAATATCACTCATATTTTTTATATTAATTAATTAGTTATTTGTCCTTAGAATTTATAATATTTTATGTTAAAAAAGGTTGAATTATTTAACTTCACATTGTATAAAGAATAATAAAATGCTTCAAAAAACAAAAGATAAATATTTTATTGTATTTAAAATAAAGAGATACATATTTAAAACTATTTAAATTTTTAAAAAATTTAATTTATTAATTAATCTTTTAAAATTAGTACAAATAAAGTCAAAACATTATTTTTGTTAATATAACTAATAAATAAACATTTACATAACATTAAATTTATTTTAAAATTTTAATCATTCTTTAATTTGTTATTTTTAAAATAAGTATTAGAAAAACTTTAATACTATTCTACAAAGAGATAAAAATATTGTTCATCCAACCGTGATCCGACAGACTAGACGGGGGAGAATCAAGTGAGGTGTACATAAACAAGCAAGGGGAACACACACCGGAGCATAGCCTGACCTTTTGGAAGTGCTCGTGTGTGGGAACTGGGAAGGTGAGTTTTTAAAAAAGAAAAAACCAAACAGGTGGGACCCACATGTCGGGGTACTTAAGGAGCAAGTCAACCTTTTCGTGAAACATTCATGTGCCCCAAGCCATAGCTTAGAAGAGGAGGTTCCTTGGAGCGTGTGGTCCCCACCGCCCGACATCCATGTGACCATGTCTCGTTGTCGGCAGTTTCATAGAGACCTCCTCATTTTCAACCGTTTCGCTCTTTTAACCTCTCTTGACCGACACGTGTCGCGTTTCGCGGTCACCCACCGGCGGTTTTGCAAGTCAATCCTGGCGTCATTGACCGGAATTGCCGGGTCATCGCCTCCTTGCATTGCTAAGAAAAATTTTGATGTAAGTAAGAAAAAGGTAGAGTTGTGTTAATTTTGGGGCAAGATCTTCTGTACTCATAATCCGGTATCAATCATATTTCATACGATCCCATTCACACATTTTTTTAAGTCCCATATATTCGTGTGGATGGGATCGTATGAGATAGGATTGGTATAGAGTTATGGATACAGAAAATTTAATCCCGTTAATTTTTGGAATACGAAGTAAAACGGATTAGCTTTAACATATTTTACTTATTCTAAACAAATTAATATATTTTTAATTTTTAATTTTTTTGTATATTAAAAATTTATCAAATTATTTGGTTGTTAAATAAGTTAAATTTTACTTAATTAATATCATTTTTTGTTAAAATATTCATAGAAATTTAATAAAAAGAACATTTAAAAATCATAAACTATGATTTTTATAATAAAAGTATTTACTTTTTTATAAAATATATTGAAATATTATAAATCTCTCTATTAGGTATGAATAAGGCTGCATACTATCAGACCTCCTCAGATCCTATACTTCAATGAGACTTCGACCGAGTATTGACGATGATATTGAAATATTATAAATGTTGATTCTATTATGCTTTTTAATTTAAAGGGTGTTGTGGCCAATCAAGTGCATTTTGTTCTTGAACACTATACATGTTTTTGACAAGAGAAAAAGAGTGAGGACAGCTTAACAATTTGATTGACGTAAGAAGTTTGGTTGCTCCCTCGAATTATTGTTTATCATATGCAGTATCAATTCAAATCATCTCACCTTCTAACAGATGGATGTTTAACTTAAGATCACTTAGAGTCCACGAGAGACAACAGTTTGTTAGTTTGATGTCTGACCTAACCTAATCTTCATTAGGTTTATAATATTTAAGCCTTTCACTTTATAATTTAAGGAACTTGATGCACTGTATGTAGGTCTTGGAATTGGAACGACATAGCTTTGAATATTGCTTCACGCCTGATGTTTCACAACCAAATTCATGCACAAGCTCTAGTCACTCACTCACATGGGTTGAAATTACAGATGATGCTTACCTTGTTTTGTGTAAACAGGATAGTGATAATGTAATAGCCAAAAGTATGGTAACCTTTACATGATTGTGTATGTTAGCTTTTGGAACTATATTGCTCTATGTTTCTCCTAGTAAGTAAACTTTCTTATAATCTGATACGACATTGTTAGTTGTATACATTACTTGGAATCTTCTTCTTTCTTTTTTTCCTCTCACTATCAAGAAATGGGTATCTGACAATTGATCACTCTCAACTTTCTTTGTAGACAAGCCATTTTGTATGACCAAGTGATGTTTTATGGTTTTGAACTTTTCTGATTTGTTAAGACACATCTCTTTTGCCTGGTGGTTGGAATAGTTCTTACCATTTCATTAAAGCAACCTGCAAATTTTGGCCACTTAGGGTAGCATAATTAAGTTTAGCCCCTAGGTTTGATAATTATTTATACATTATATCCTAAATTTATCAAAATTATTATTTATTTGTAAGTCTTCAATTTTGATTTTTTTAGAGATAAGATAGAAATTTAGAAATAAACTCTCTATTAGTTAAGAGTAAGGCTGCGTATTATTGGACCTTTTCAGATCTCTCGTGTACGTGAGATTATTGTTTAATGCAAGAGTTTAGAACATCGGAGAGTGGGTATTATTGTTTAATGCAAGTTAATATTTTAGTGAAACAGTTAGCGAATCAATCCAACAAGAGAAAGAAAGTGACCTCATGCAACGAACATTTGCAGAATCCTAACGAGCCGCTGGTTTTACAAACCATAGAAAAGCTCAATTACTTGAAAGTAGACAGTCCAAGTTAGGGCTGCATAGTTGACCAAGGATCGATGTATCTTTTGTATTGTATTTGTAGGATTAGTTTAATTAATTAGCTAATGGTTTCTTAATCCATCCACCTAAGCACCTTGGTTTGGCCAATAACAGAGAATATGTACTCGATCCCTGATTCTTTGAAGTAAAGTTTACATGTTAAACAATAACTTTAAAAAATTATTAATAATTCTCTTGTAATTTTAGTTTTATAACATTTATTTATCTATAGTCAACTTTTGTCACTAACTTTAATTACGATGTCATATATGTAATACGTAATACAAATCTTATTATATACCTAGGATCAAGATGAAATGATTAAAAACGAAGGTAATGCAGAATACCTGATTTCGATGCTGATTCCGAGTTCTAAACTATCACGAATCTCCCGGGACCTTTTAGGAAACACTTTCCCGACATGTGGTTTAGGCATTTTTACAGTTTTCTCAATACATAAGTTCTCTTAACGGATCAAAGATTCCTTATGATTACAATTGATATGAACAACTGCAGGAGATCTTAATCTTTATATAGCTTCCATATCGGACTTTCCTATCATAAGGTCGATATAGGTTCGGTCCACACTAATTGAGATCTATTTTTCACCCAAACTTCAACCCATTAATCTAGATTATTTATTGAACCACTTTATTATCTTTATCCGAATCAAATTACGTAACTTAACTAATAATTTATTTAAAAACCAAAAAATGCAATTAATAATTGTCAAACTTTATGGGAAATGATAAAATTGTCCAACAATATAATGCCATGATGTTATTTTAGAAGTTGTAGCTAAAATTTTTAATAAGTGTTGTAAAACTAAATTTATAAAAAAATTATTAATAATCTTTAAAAGTTAGAAAATACATTAATAATGTGTTAAATTAACACCTTCATTTTATTTTTTTTAAGTTTTCAAATTTTCATGTTAAAAGTATAAATTCATTTTATTATAAAATTCGTCCCTAAATAGATTTAATTCATTAAGTCAATCATCTTACATACATATTTAACAAATTGTAACGAACTTTCAAAAGTCTTGTGGTAGGTATTCTAATTTCTTTTTTTGAAAAAAATTCTCATTATAGAAAAATATTATGATCCCAATGATGATTTTGCATTTCTTTTAACTATGTATAGATACTTACCTTCTAATTAGCTTAGTGCCTATTTGGATGGACTTTTGAGAGGTCAATAAGCACGTTTTTTCACCACAAAAGTCATTTATAAGGAAAATGAGTGTTTGACTGTAAAATAAAAAAGTATTTTTTTAATATATATGACTTTTTTGGCAGCCAAAATACAATTTTTAAGAAACTTAAATTTGGAGCTTCTCAGAAAAACGTTTTTTTCAGGTAGATTTTTCAGATCAATTAATGAGTCTATTTTTTAGTCTTTTTTATCCTTATATTTTACACATAATTTTCACAATACCTACAAACTCATCTTCACGTTTATTTTGAGAGTTATATAATATTATTTGACTTTTTATATTTTTTAATATTTCTTTTTGATATTATTTTTACTTATGCTATAATCCATATAAAAGATTTGGTTAGATATATTTTCATTTATGTTTCATGTGGTTTAAAATTATATAATAATTAATATATTGTGCTTTGCATATTGTTTAATATACTTTAAATAATACTTATATGCGTAAATAATTTTTATTATAAAATAAAATAAATTTAAAATTTAAAATAGTTTTTATTTTTATGTTGCTAAACAGTTTACTGAATGAAGCTCTTTAAAAAAAGTTCTATTTTAAATGACAGTCAAACAGTCAAGTGGCTTCTGAAAAAAATTCTTCTCAAAAAAGATCTATAGAAAAAAAAAAGCTTTTTTATTATAGGTATAACCAAACATAGGCTTAATCATCAATAATTCATTATGACCTATCGGTGCTTATGTACTGGCTTCACAAATCTCTCTCTTTCTTTTTTAATGTCTGAGAAATACCTAGTTATGTGTAAATACGACGAGGGTTCCGTAACTATAATTATTATATGCACGTAGTTCAATGTGAATGCCCATAATTCGCGAATGTGAATATAAGAACATGAACATTTTGTCTTAGAAATGCTCCTCTCAATCACTTCAACAAGTTTTGTTCTCTTTTTCTAATTATTGTTGTGACATTGACTTTGATCTTTTTTGTCTTAGATTAGCTTGACAAGTTCTTTTATTACAACAAATCAAAACTGTGGCTAGAAACCCGGAGGTAGATGGGACCTAGTGGTATACTGAGTCTCACCTTTGAAAATTATTAAATAATTTATTTTTAATATATATAATATTTAATGGTGTACTGGGTCCTTCAAATTTTAAAAAATTAAATATTTGGATCCTCTTATCTTAAATTTTTGACTCCGTCACTGCTAAAAACTACGGACTGAACACATCTGCCATTCCAGCTTTTTTTCTAAAGTAGGGCTCACTCTATCGATATCAAATAATTAATGTTAAAATTGAAAGAAAACTACTGTCCATTGTGTATTTGAAGATCAAAAGTCTATCATATTTTAGTTTTCTTGACAATTTTTATTAAAAATTAAACTTAAAATATGAATATTTTTATTGATGAAATTGTTAAATTAACTTATATATAAAAATATGATTAGTAACTTATAACTTAAAATTTTTAATCGAAATATATTCTTAATCATAAATAAACTTATTTAACTGAGTTTAATTTCTTCCCGTACTTTCTCAAAATTCTTTCGTATTCATGTTACGACTTTTTAATGCACTAAAAGATTTCAGACTTGATAATATCATAATGTAAGAAATTTTAATATTGCTATAAAGCAGTGTTTTAAAACTTGGACCGAATATCGAACTGAAGGCCTTACTGATTACCGGTTTGATTGGTTCAACCACCGGTCAAACCGGTGTGACGCCATAATTATGCAAGAACTATATTTAAGTATATATAATATTAATAATATTAAAAAATACAAAAATATACCAAATAATATAAAAAATAAAATAAAAATAAAAAATTTGTTGAACCAGTGGTCAGACCGGTCGAACTGGACCGGTTCGACCGATCAATTGACCGATTTTGACTGGTTCTCACTGGTTCAATTGAGAGCCGGTTTTTAAGAGTGAACTGGACCGGATAGCCGACGGGTCACCGGTCGAACCGGCCGATCCAGTCCGGTTTTCAAAACCTGGCTATAAAGTTACTTTAATTACCATATATATATTTATGAAAGCAATATAATCCATGATAGGAAAATAGAACAAAATGAAATAAAATATTGTTATCTTGATCTAGGGTCCTATCCCAATTAAACTTCAAACAATTACATCATTCATTATAAGTTGATGACAAATTACATGCTTGCAAATAAAAGTTCACTAGTTAAACAGTAGGGAAAATTTGGGTAATTCTTCAATCATCTTTAAGAATTCCCTTAAGAACACCTCTCGGCTGCAGTCCAAACCCTTTGGCTTCTGATCTCTTCATGATCCTTAGCCTCTTGCACGACTCAATAAACATCCTGTTACAATATTTAAATTTTATTATGTAGACCTAGAAATCAAATTCGTATGTGAAAATTGAATGCCACACACCAATTGTCCAACCATGCAATAATGTCTTGCCTTGACAAGGTATGGTCTTCGGGGACATCATTACCATCAGCCAGACAATGTCATAATGAAGAACATTGCGTGTGTTGGCCGTTTGTGAATTGTGACCCAACAAGGCAAATTCCTTGTTTGAAGCTATAATTTTCTCATGCCAATTTTGCTAATATCAAAGTTATTTGATATGATATGAGTACTCGATTAATTCCCACATCACCTCCTCCTAATGGAGCAAAGTTAAATTAAAGATTTCTAATCAAGTATTAGAAAGACCTAACTCACCCTCAAAAGCTAGCTCAAGAGGGAGAGATTTACACACTATTATAAATTCTTGAATGCCTTCATAATTGTCCGATGTGAGATTCCTGACACCCCCCTCAGTCTAGAGCAGGACTGAACATCTGATGGACATATTAGGCAAAGGGACATAATCGGGTACTGTCCAAAACTATCGAGACAAACTGACTCTAATACCATATTAGAAAGGCATTTCTAACATCTAAGGCAGGTGAAGAAAACATAGTTCTAGCCCTATGTTTCATATATATTCAAAATTTGAATTTAGGAAACAAAATTATGAACATATCATCATTTTTAAGAAAATATTAATCAAGGGTTCATTGCGTTAATTCTGAATTTTTGAAAAAATTAAATAAAATATATATCGAAAGGGAAATGTTAACGTCATGATCACCACACCTACTTTAGAGAGTCAAGTTTGATGGCTTGCCACCTTTCATCATCACAATCTGATTCAAGAACTTATCATTACAAACGTGTTCTACCTCCCTTGGAACCACAGGACATAAAAAGAGACCAGACACATTGTGTTCCGAGTCTATTGGATACTGACTTGGGTCAAATTTTCACTTGCAATTTACGAGTATCGAACAAGAAAACCACCTTAAGGTCGTGTCAAGGAAAGTGGGAGGCTCTTTCACTGGAAAGTGCACGCATGTTCTCTTTTCTGTTTTGTAGCAGAAATTTACAATCCTCATGGTAAAACAGTTCTTAGTTACTTTTTAATTAATGGGTTGTGTTTATAATGCTTAATTGAAACTCTTAAACCCTAAATTGGAATTTAACAGATAACTATATGCACAAAACTTTGAGATATATTACGAACTTGATATGGCATTCCATCAATCAAAATGAGTGGTGTAGGTTAGATGAACTTACTCCCAGGGCACGTCTCCAACTAGCATCCAGTCTCCATCTTTGTCTTCATATATGGGGACGTACTCGCAGCTATCTGCATCATTCAATGCTTTGCCTGCCCATGTATGGATACGTACCAAACAATTATTCAAAATGGTTCTTCGTAGTCATTACCAAATGTCACTAAAGGAAGGGTAAGTAAGATGCAAAATTTCATGAAGAGTCATCATTTTTCTCAAAATTGTACTTCTACTTCCCTTTGTTTTTTAAAAATATAAAGATGTTAAAGTAATTTTCAGGGTATTTCTATATGATTCAATCACAATCTATGGCAAGATCATGATCAGCAGGCCATGGTTGTTCTATACTCGGCAAAATTATTGTAATTATTATGTAAAAACAGTGAAATTTTTCACGGGTTGTACTTTCATGGATAACTATTTCTTATATATTACTTTGTTACAAGAATAATTAGAAACTGAGTTAAACTATAAAGTATACAAGAATGATTTTGGTTAAGCTACTTTTTAGCAGGCAACAACTAGGGTTTTCTCATCAAGGTTGAAGAAATTGAATCGTGACTCATCTATGCAGGTCACTTCGATTTGTTCATTTTTCACATTCAACTAGATAACATTGTAAAACTATATCCATTTTCGAGCTCTTTTTTAACAAAAATCTTAATCTCAACATTATCATATATCATTGATTACGCACTGTTTAGAGAATAAATCCATATACATGTTTCTAAAAACTGTGGTTTGATCTGATAATTCTCAAAACTACAATTGCAATAACTATGGAATGCTTGTATATGTTAATGAGTTTATGGTGATCTAGCTATGGTGGTAAGCACATGTTATGCTCACAAATAACAGGAAATGATGAGCTCTTACCAATCCCAAAACAGCCAAAAAGCTCCTCCAACGCCATAGCCAGATCATAATAACCCTTGTGCATTCCCAAGTCGATTTTCCTGAGGAAAGGAGCTCCATCCATGCTAACTTTCACGTACATTTTTGAAGTCTCGTTAAGGCTCTTCTCGTTAAAACTATTCTTCTTCCTATATGAGCAGACTGGCGGCCACCCCACGATTTGGCTCTTTGTTTGGACTTTCCGGTCACCGCCTCCAGTCTCGCTGTTTGCATCATCGGAAACTTGAGAGAATACCCTTTTCTTATCATTCTTGGGGCCTTCACCTCCGGGAAGACCAAGCCTTAGCTCCGTGATTTCAAGCTCAAAACATTCCTTTGCCATTTCCTGATGTTTGGTGGTTGATGATAGGTGATGACTGAGTATGTATGTATGTAATAATATAAATCTTCTTGCAAATTCGGGCTTTTGGCTCTAAGATTGAATGTTATATATAGTGTTTGGTGATCTTTATAGTGATCAAAAAGATTTGTTATATATATGCAAAGAGAAGAAATAGCAAGAGGACATGGTGGGAACAATGACAGGTCAAACAGGGCTTAGCGGTCGGTCACATGAGAGGCAAGAGAGGGGACTTTATGCCTCCAAAAAGCATCATAAAATGACCGGCACCATAAGTTTGAAACGAGACAGATCGTGCGGCTGTTGAGGATTTGGTGAAAGGTAAGCACTCAATCGTGGCCGTCTGATTTTGTAGAAATGGAAACATGCCATGTGATCTGCCTTATTGATGGGGCATTTTGAAATTAAGAACAATAGGGCACGACTAGTCCTCTAAAAAAAAAAAAAAAAACCAAACATGAAATTACACTTTGTTTTGTAACGTACATATGCATCTCTACATGATTATTATAATATATGCTTTTTTTAATGTATATTTAGCTAATAAGTGCTTCCTAATTATAGTTGATATGAACACAGTACATATTCGCCAAGTGTATGTGTTTCTATTTGAATAATCCTACAATAACTACTTCGACTTCTTCCACTAATCAAACACCAAAATTGATTAAGCCCTTAATGACCATGTTATGTTCTTTTAAACATATAATCTGAAAGAATTAATTATGTACTCTCACAAACCTTACGAGGAGCTTTCTTATATGTTTAGCATTTATTGATCTTAGATAGTAATTATGTGTGAGATCCTACATCGATTAGACGGGAGAACGAAGTACGCCTCATAAAGGTATGGATATCTTTCTCCCATAGACAAGTTTTTCCAAGAGGGGAAAGAGCAAAACCGTGAGGAATTAACTTGATCCGAGGGGCAACTCAAAGCAGACAACATTTGTGGACGGGTGGTTTGGACTGTTACAAATAGTATCAGAATCGGTTCCCAACTCGTTGTGCCAGCCAGAATGCTAGGCCTTAAGGGGGGTAGATTCTGAGATACCACTTCGACTAAAGAGGAGAATGAAGTACGCCTTATAAGGGTATTAATACCTCTCTTCCATAGACGCATTTTTTCACGAAAGAGAAGAGCAAAACCGTGAGAGTCTTGACTTGATGAAAATTCAAAATGGACAATATCTATAAGCGAGTGATCTGAGTTATTACATCATGAATATATTACACGTCAGGATATTACATCGATGAGTACAAATTAATCCTTATTATTGCAATTGCCACTCTCCAAGCTATCCTAGTTCATAAATTCAGAAACTTCATGAGTACAAATTAGTAGACAAAAAATTGATAATTCCATCGAAATTATTTGAGTGCATTACATAACATTTCCAGAACATCGTGTCAGCTGGTTCCCACATGAAAATGATGATTAATTTTAACGTATTCAGGCAAATATATATGTAGAAGAGCATGTATATATATGTGTGTATGGGTAGGACCTTGTGTATGTATGGAGAATTGAAGCAAAACCAGCTTTACTACAGTACACTTGGTCCCATCTTCTCCATCACTACGCGTCGTCGAGGGTTGTTGTCCAGGAAGTAACTCTTGGACTCCATCATGCATATTTTGTTAGCTGGAAAGAATCTGTCTTCCCAGTTGCAATTTTCGGGAATTTTATATTGAAAAGAAAAGGAAATTTATAAATTATATAATTTGTCGTAACAATTATGATCAATACAAATATAATTTATTAGAAATTTAAAATAATTGTTAATTCGTATACATAAACATTAAAAATAAAGGCAAAGCAATTTGTATATAGGAATAGGATTGTGTTAAGGATCACTGAAAAAAAAAGATAAAGTACAAATTGATTATTTGAAATTGAATAATTCATGATTTGTTAATAAATCATGACATTTTCCACTAAGGAATTTTAATTACTTCAAAAATTTAATGATGATATTCAAGTTAATTAAGGAAGACCATAATTGATTATCGTATTTAGTGACTGTTTGAATGGACTTTTAGGAGGTCAATAAGTACTTTTCTCCACCATAAATTTTTTTTTTAAGAAAAATGAGTATTTACTTGTCAAGTAAAAAAAAACTTCTTTAATAGATATATGACTTTTTTGACAGTTAAAATACAGCTTTTTAAAAAGCTCAAATTTGAAGCCTATCAAAAAAGCCTCTCAAGTGTCTTTTTCAAGTAATTTTTTCAAATAAATTAATGAGTCTATTTTTTAGTCTCTTTTGCCCTTATGTTTTACACATAATTCCCACAATACCTACAAACTCAGCTTCATGTTTATCTTGCAAACTCATCTTCTCTATTACAATAAAATGCATAATTTATTATGTATTTAACTATTTACTC
>JANKOE010000005.1:3148014-3189258 GCA_026284465.1 Erythroxylum citrifolium
TCACCAATGGCAGAGGAGAGACGGCAATGGCTGGAAGGGTTGCCGGAGTGGCAGCTCGCGGTGACCGGACGGACGGCTACGGACGACGACGCCGGCGAAGAGGAGAAGACGAAGTAAGCAGAGAAGACGCGCGCGAGGGAGGAAAAGGAGGGCGGGGTCGATTTTAATTCTTTTTTACCGACCGTAATTTTAATATATACCGACCGAAAATTACGGTCTGCAAACATCTCCCGCCAGACCACTTTACCGACCGAATATACATTCGGTCTCTATTTACAGACCGAATAAATTCGGTCGGTATAATTCGGTCCCTATCATAAGTTTCTCTTGTAGTGAATTGGTAGTATATAAAAGGAGGTAACCACTTACATTTGACCATTTTTACTTGACATACTTATTTAGGAAGAGATAATAGTGTTACATGTACCTAAGGAAGAAAGATATATATATATATATACTCTTTTACACTGCTTATTTACTATATAAGCACTTTACATTTGCTATTTGCCTATGTAATAGAATTTTTAAAAGGGAGAGATGGAAGTTATTTATTTTTTCTTTTCGATACTTAAAGATGGTATATATATAATATTACCTTTTCAATGTTGACAAAAGAGAGGAGAGAATAATAATATTAAAACTTAATCATTCATAATGCATAAATTAATATTGAGTAAGCATTATATATTGCTTTAACATAGGAGAGTTTATTTAATGTTATTTATTTTCTTAAATACTACCAAATATTTTGTCATTATTAAAAAGAGAGAGACTGGTGGACTAAATAAGGATATAACCTGTAGTGTTTATAATAACAAAATTTATTATTACTAATATTTTTATTCGGTTCAACAAAATGGCCTAAATCTACCTAAGTAACCTAGCTTGATCCTAAGTTAAGAACTTTGGTTTGAGTTTATCAGCTTTAGGACTTAGCTTCAGGTCAGGTTCAGACTTTTTTTAAGGCTTCATATTAAATTTGCTCAAACTTTACAGTCCAACCTAAGCTTAAAGCTTGACGTGTTTCCTCATTGAATGAATATCTGATGAGCGCTCATCTTCTCCTCTCTCGTTGTCGCCCTTGCCTAGCTAGTGCTCTCGCCTTTCCCTCCCTCCCTCTCTCTCTCACTTCTCCTCTTTATCTCTGTTACTCTATTCCCCTAACCATTGCTCTCTCTGTCCATACTTGCATTAAATACTCACTTGTGTTGATCTTAAAAAATTGAATGGATCGATTTTTTTCAATATTGTTTTAACCAACTTTTGAACTTTATGAGAGTTCATCTTTACAAAGCTTTTATAGTTGTGATGTTTGAAAGTAGACGATGTTAACCCTCTGATCTTCGATTTTTTTTATATTTCTGCCTTAAATTGGTATGTATTTTTTTAAGATATGCTTATATGGTTACTTTCAATGAAGAATTTAGCTTGTGTTTCTTTTTAGGTAGATTTAAAACTTATGTTTTCCCCTCAATTTCTTGAAAGTTGTGTTCTGATAGATTTTGTAGATTTTTGTAATTGAACTTAAGTATGATTTTTTTGTCATCCTACTTTAAATTTTAGTTCCTATGCATTTTTCAACAAAGCTAAACTAAGGATTGCATATTTTCATTGCTGAGAATTGAGCTCTTTTTTCTATAACCAAAAAAAAAAAAAGAATTGAGCTCCTTTTGATCACATGAACTAGCACTGTAATGCTTAGTTGAGAACGAGACAATAAGCAACACTAATCTTAGCAATTGAATCTTACCTTTAATTTAATCATATTAGATCTAGCTTGACCCAACGTGATTAGGTTTCAAGCATTGGTAAAGGTAAACGAGCTCAGGCTTAGGAAAAAATTAAAGTTTTTGGCCAAGCTTGCATTATAAAGAGCCTAAGCCTGGCCTAACCAAGTTTGTTGTCAATATTAATTTTTATCATTGGTGATATTAGTAAGTTATATGTGAAAGATCAAATTTAATAGAAGGGTAAAGTAAGTAAAAGAGCCAGCTAAATCAGTTAAACAATCAAAAGATGGATAAAATGAAAAAAATGGAGCACATATATAATTTAAATGAAAAAATGGAGCAAGAAAGAATCAAACCCATCAAGATTTAAGTGAATTAATATAATTATTCGCGTAATCTTATTTTAGTCATGTTAATAAATTAGAAGATTAATCATTGCATGACGATTTTGCACATAGGGAATATTACATATACTTTGTTCATTACAATTACTTTGTGATTATTTTATATGAATTTTTCATAATTATTCATTAAAATAGATAATTTATTTATTAGTTTATAAATAAAAATAAAAATAAATACATACAATTCAACTCACATGTACCATCCGAAGACGATCATGTCCATCTTAACCTTAAGATAAAATAAGTACATAAGTGAAAATAATATTTTCTTATACTTCTATTTATTTGATTACTTTAATTAATACTTTTAAATTAAATTCGATTATGCGTATTTATCGTATGCGGTAGAACGAAAAATAAAAAACTAAAGGAACAATTTTCATAGGAGCACAAAAACTGAATCAAAACTAGCTAGTTGAATTTCAATTCCATATTAAATTTAGCTGCATTGATTTTAAGTTTAAAATGTCAAATTTTTTTAATTATATGTAAATCATAATTGATCATTATTTAGATTATAATAATAGCAGTCAAGACTAAAGCTACTACATGATAAATTTTTCAATTAAAATGGTTAAATTTAAAAATTTTAAAAAAAGGAAAAATAGCATCATAAAATTTTCTCATCTACCAATATCCTGAGCACTAAAATTATTATTACTAACAAATCATTCATGGAGAAATTTACGTTTCACATGCTTACAGTTACTATTGAGTACATACAACTATAGATACAATTTACATACTCTGGGCTTCTTGCCACTTAAGACCTTTCTTTCTATGTGTAAAGTATTGCACACATTGCTTGATGAATCCAAAGCAACCCAAATTTAATACCATATAAGTTGGACTGCAGCAATAAGCGAGAAATATAGTACCTTCACTTGATTACAAATGACGATCTTATGCCATTGGTGCACAAGAAGTGCAAATTGAGTATATACACTTTCCTGCACCAAGAGTTTTCAAAGCTTTCCCTTCCGTTGTCAGTTATGGTGTCTAGGCATCCAAGTAGGCAGTAACATGTTGGGTGGTTCTTGGCTTGAACTTACTTCTTCAACTTCTGTACATGTCGTTGGGTAGCTGCTCCATGGCATACACTCACTTCAATAACAATGTATAAGTGCAATTCTTTCTTTTTCTTTCCTTTGATTAAATGAAAACAAAAGACTTCTTATCATTTTCTAGATTACAGCATGCCAACAAATCCTTGAATCTGAAAAATGATAAATCATTTGTTTCTTGTTTAATAAAAAAGAAGAAAAAATAATTGTGTCAAACAGAAAACGAAAGGCATGCATGCACGTAAAGATGGACCTGGCATTTCACGTTTTAGATGACTTCTTCTAGCACAAAACACATTGGTCAAATATAAAAGTTCTTAAGTTTCCCAGGAGATTCCGCGCAACAGTTGTTCTTCATTTTATGTTACTACCCAACACTGCCTTATCTCCTTAGACATCTACGAGGAAATGTGATTTCTATGGTTGTACACTTGTGTGTGTGTGTGTGTGTTTGAGAGAGATGACCTCATGTTCAAGAACTGCAGTGGCCGTGGTACAAGAGCTGATGAGGAATCTAACAAAGGATTTTGTTCTTCCCAATTTGCATGCTGAGATATTGCCTTCTCCTTCGCCTTTTCCTTTTCCTTCACCTGGTTTTGCACATATAAGTGAAGGCGTTAAGTGCATGGTATGAACAGATAAATGGAACATCATATCTGTTGATTCAGAAATTCCACCTTCTTTTCAAGCAGATTGTTTTGTTCTCGCAATTTCTTATCCTGAAAACCCAACAAATAGTTATTTAGAGCTTCCAAGTTTGCTCCCTAGTTTGAGCACTATATCCACCATAATAGAATATAGTACCCAGCCACTTTTAAGGCTTAAGAAAGAAATCATCGAAACTAGAGAGCTCGAAGAAATAAAGATTCAAAGAGAGTGAAAAGTCTCATTCTCTTCACTGATTAAGATAAGGACCATAACAAGCAAATAGATTTTTACACTGATCATCATATCTTGCCTCTACTTTTATCAAAAGAGTAAAAAAAAAGTAAAAGAAAAAGATGCAATACATTTTTAAATATAAAACTACGAACTACATTATATTTTGGTGCATGGTTTTCACTCCCTAGGAGATGGAAGCTGGGGCTCACCTTTTTCTGAAGCTCTGAGATGGATTCATGCATCACTTGGTTCTGCAAGTGAAATTCGAACTATTAGATATACTCATATCCTATACTCAATAAAGTTCTTTTGACTTCCATGCATACCTTTCTTGATCTTACGTGCTTAAGAGCAGAATCGAGTTGATGCTCCAGAGTTTGGAGCCCCTTGAAGCTTAAAGAATCAAGGTCTTCACCCATAAAATTCCTGCACAATAAAGAAAAAAAGTGAACTGCAGCAGTAAAATTTTAAATTGTGATTGGTTTCAATTATATTCGTATTCTGCAACCTTCTTTAATTATGCACAATATTTTAAGTTTAGTATTTTTATACTAAATTTTATTGGAATAATAATTCTTCTTTAGTGAATTGATTAATATAAAAATAAATTTTAAAAATTAACAATTTTTACTATTTTTAAAAATTATGTAAATAAGTTTTACTTTAATTTGTCATTATTTTAATTTATTGAGAACTTCTATAAAATTCTGTAATAAATTATCCTAATTAAATTATTTTAAACAAATAAATATATTATTTCTTCAAGATAATACTTTTGGTGCACTTAAATTACATATTTATGTAAATAGCAAAACATGTAACTACTAGGTATTTTTATAAATAGCATAATATAAACCTTAGTCTCATAAATTAAAACTTTATTATAAATTAATATTTAATACATATAATTAATTACCAAAGCAAATTTATTTACAATTTATATATTTTGAATATTTTAACTTTAAACTATATTGATTAATAATTATTAAATTAAAATTATTTTATTTTTAGATATTAATATTTAAATTAATTATAAATTTTAATGTAATTATTGTAAATTCATAATTAATATTAAATTATTCATAATTCTTATTACTACTTAATATTAAATAACTGAATAATATATATTTAATTAATAACAAATTATATTATAAAAAATGCATAAACAAAAAACCATTTTTAAATTTTTTATAAATTATGAATATTAAATGAAATTAAAATATAAAACAGAAGTAAATTTTTTACTAAATTTGAAAACGAAAGCTAAAAGTTAAAAAAAATAAATAATAAAAATATCCAACAAATATGAATATTAATCCTAGTTAGACCTCACCAATAGCCCTTGCTGCTTCTCACAGCAAACTGAGCAACAGATAGCTCTATAAGATAATCGATATCAAAGGTCAAGAGCATGCTAGAGAAGGAAACCACTAGCTGAGTTTAACAAGAAAAACGATAAGTTTATAGCTTTATCCTCCTTTTTTATTTTTTATTTTTGTATAATCTCAGAACCACCTGAAATTTCCTTTCTTTCTCTTCATTCTATCTCAAAATCATGCGTGTTGCAGACTGCAGGCCGCGATATCACTATACTACAGCCCCAGCAACATAACAATATCACTAAACAATTGCGGATTGATACGGTGAAGGGGACGACCTCTAGCTACCAACCCTGTGCAGTAGTATTGTTTTGTGGTAGAAAGATGATATGCCACTATTTAGTATTTAGGTTCAAACCTTTGGTTTCTAAGCAGAATCTCTACTCGAGCCTTGAGCTTTGCATGATCCAGAGTCCAGCTGATCTGAAAGTTGTGATCGAATTTATCGCGCAGTTATATCATAAAATTGTGAATTAAGGAGATTATTTAAGCGATTGGTGCAAAGGCATACATTGTTTTCAGTATGATTTCTTTCAGCACATGAATATCCCTCGTACCGTTCAAGGATCCTCTCCATGCTGTCACCATAAAAGGACGAGAAATGTAACATTCGCATATTACTAGCTACTGTAGCTAAACAGAAACTTTCAGGAACGAAATATTTAAGAAACTTGAACAACTTATATCTTATTTGCTTTTTATATGAAATTAAAAGTCTATTCACAAGGAACAATCATGCAATCAAAAAGTCAAACTTTTACAAAAAGTCAAACAAGGATTATTAAAATGTAAAAACAAAGGTTTAATCTTAAATAAAAAGAAGATAAAAAGATAAAATTAGCCCAAAAAGATATTGAATATTTAGGAATAGATATTTATATCACATTTTTTAATCCAAAATATTTAATTTTTCATTTATTATCTTCATAACCAATAATTATAGATATTTATATCACATTTAAGAGTTATTCATACTATAAATTTATTGAGATAGCATATCTACGTTGCTTCCTATTTTAGTATTTTCATTTTCATTAATTCTAGACTAGAATTACACTACTAGTCATGCGAAACTCCTGATTTTTCTCAAATTTGAATTCTTTTGTAGCATGTAAACAGCCATATAACAATCATAAAGTATAGATGAATCTGTTTGTCTCTAATAAGGAATAAGAATGTTTATGTTTAATGAGTAATAAATTTTCAGTAAAAATGTTACTGAAGTCAAATGTTCAGTAAAAATGTTTCGAAGTAAATATCTTACGAAAACGTAGTTGGAGTCTTATGGCAGCAAAACAAATGAAGAGGAAGAGTTATGCATGTATGTAATACAAACTTTAATAATTTCATTAACCATATGTTATCATAATTAGTTTAGTTTCTCAAGACTCCTGACCTCGTCAGTCTATTCTCTAGTGCAGAAAAAGGCAAACACATAACACACCTGAAATGGAATTCGCTATGCCTTTCAGCTTCAATGCAAATTTAGTTCTTCCCTAATTGTCTAACCTTTCTTCTCTCCCTCAAGCTATCTGTCTTCCTAAGCTATCAGCTCATGGTTTCCCTCAGAAATTGAAACTAAAGCAGCCAAACAGAAACTACCTGACGATTATACATTTCCATCAAAACAAATCAGGCAAAATGGCTCGTTTGAATATTGCGTTAAGAATTATTTTCCATAGCCTTACAAAGAAATATACAAGAAGCAAAATTGCCTATAAATTAACACAGAGATGAAGAGAGCTGACAGAAAGAATGAGGATCCGTACTAACCAGGAATCAGAAGAGTATTCAGAGACCTTCCCTTTACCGGAGAAGACGATCAAAGCGATGTCAGCATCACAAAGCACAGAGATCTCATGGGCTTTCTTCAACAATCCTGACCTTCTCTTGGAAAAAGTTACTTGCCTATTGATCTTGTTCTCAATTCTCTTCAACTGAACCCTTCCTCTCCCCATATCTGGTTAGCCCTTGAAAATCCTCCTCGTTTCTTCTTCAACAACAAACAGAAACCAACACGCAAATCAATACTATACATGACAATCAAAAACCTACTTACCAAGAAAGAGTGATAAAGAAACAGGAGAAAAGAAAAAAGCAAGAAAGAAACAAACTTTAGTTTTAGAGGAAGGGAGGGAAAAAAAAAAAAAGCTGGCTTGCTTACTCTACGTGCGTGAGCGAGTGACTGGCGCCTTGAGCGTATCGATATCCTTTCTGGCAGGGAGAGGTTCTCACTCCGCGAGTTTGGGATATTAATATTATACGCAGGAAGGTATGGTGTACTGTGCTAGTGTGAGGTTTAAACGTGGGAAATGTTGAAACTGCTTTGGGAGTGGAGAGTGGTATTGATGAAAAGAACGGTGGTATTTAAAAACAAGGTGGTTTCGTCAAATGCGTTGTCAATTTTTTGTTAGCTGAGTATCCAGTGTCTGTATTGGATTCGCTCAATCACCCGCAACCGCAAGCTATTATATTATCCAGACACATCACATCAGGATGTGGATGTACGACTATGTGAACAAGATCGTCTGTTCTAATGCGGTTACTTTCTTTCTCTAATCCGATTGCTATTGGTTACTTTAGGCAGAGAAGGGATAAACATCTAGCTGTGACGACGTCTTTTGACACGCTTAATGCATGATTTTTTTCAGTCATAATTTACTACGCAAATTTTTTAATTTTTTACGATAAAAACTTAAATTTATGATCTTACGGTCACAATAGAAGATCGGTTCACCCTCACATTAGTTATTTACTGAAAACTATATCTAAAATTTTACTATAATTTAATTTGTGAAATATTAATTATAAATTTTTACTATAATTTATTTTGTCATTTCATATTGACCGTATGGCTGCTTTTCTACTTGAAAGGGATAAGAGAAGTTTGCAAAGGTTACAGGTTGGTGTCTGCCTGTAGAAATACCAACATTCAAATAAGAAATAAAAGCTTAAACAAAAAAAGCTAAGGTATTGCAGGTGCAGATAGTCTTGTTGTCTCTGATTAGGGGAAAGCAGTGAAAGGGAAACAGTGGAAATTGGAGATTGATTGCAGTACTTTTCTGTTATATGGCATTTGGTTCAGGAGGTATCGTAATGATTGAGAGTTTTCACGTGGGAAGTGGCCAGCCTAAGTTTCACAGTAATAGGTTAGATGCTTCGTCCTTTACCTGTAGACCTTGGCATTGCCTTGATTGCCCAAATACATGAAGATAGAGGGAGCGTCAAGCTTGGCAGTAATTTCTTTCGCCTTTATACAAGCAAAGTAGTCCTTTCTCAGCTTAGTGATCAGACCTTGTAAGGTACGTATTCAAGCTTCGACTTCGTATTGGGTTTCTGTTTGTTATTTCTGTTTATGTTAAAGGTGGTGAAAGAAAAGGGACCTACTCATTCATGCTGATTCTTTAATTATTGGCTCTTTTTTTTTTCCTTTTTCCGTTCGAAATGAGCATAACCCATTTTAAAACATTTACCAAACACTTAGAATGTATGTACATGTGTTACATATATATATATATATATATATATATATACATGAGGGGTTCCATGCTAATTTGAACTATTTGTGAAAGAAAATGCTTTTAACCACTTCCCTACGTATCCGCAATATTTAGTGCTTATTTGGATGAATTTTTTAGAGGTCAATAGGTACTTTTCTCTACTTCAAAAGTCATTTCTTTAAAAAATGAATGTTTAGCTGAAAATAAATAAGCACTTCTTTAGTAGACATTACTTTTTTGACAGTCAAAATACAACTTTTTAAGAATATCAAATTTAGAGCTTCTCAAAAAAATATTTTTCCAAGTAGATGTTTTAGATTAAATAATGAGCTTATTTTTAGTCTCTTTTGCTCTTATGTTTTACACATAATTCTCACAATACCCACAAACTCATATTCCTGTTTATTATGTATATAACTATTTACTCAACTTGAATATTTATTTTGGGATTTATATAATATTATTTGACTTTTTATATGTTTTAATATTTATTTTTTATATTAGTTTTATTTATGTTATAATCTATATAAAAGATTTGATTAGATATATTTGCATTTGTGTTTTATATGGTTTAAAATTATATAATAATTAATATATTGTACTTTATATATTGTTTTAATATTCTTTAAATAATATTTATATACATAAATAATTTTTATTACAAAATAAAATATAGTTAAAATTAAAAGTGAATTTTGTTTTTATGTTATCAAACAGTCTACTCTATAAAGTTTTTTAAAAAAAACTTTTTTTAAATAACAGCCAACTGATTTCTTAGAAGAGTTCATCTCAGAAAAGATTTACAGAAAAAGCTCTACTGACAAAAACTCTACTAGTAAAAGTCCAACCAAACAGAGGCTTAATAACACTAGTTTAGAAGTTGAACGTTATATTTCAAGGTTCACGAAGTCACTATGGCCATTTAAAGTAATAGTTTTTAGTTAAATTTATGATTATTATATTATAATTTTAGTGATAGTCAGAACTATCTTTTCAGAAAATTGGAGATATGTACTTATTGTAAGTATTTTTCAGAGTAATTACCACGCAGTTTAAAATCTTTTTCAATATTATGTGAAGAGTATGATTCCTCACAATTACATATCATGGAGATGGTGACTAGTAAGAGCAACTCGTGGCTCTCCTGTCTGGCCTCACAAGGGATAGGTTCAACCCACTTGATGAAAACACAGAAAAGCAAAGTCTTGATGGAATCAATGAGATTGTTTGTGAACAAAATGACTATAATAACACATAGAAGTGAATGGCCTGAACAATCTCCATTAGCTTAGCTTAGATTGTACCTTGTCCTGAAGGATGGAGTTTTGGCATCTTCTTTCGATGAATTATTGTTCTTCAACAGAGTATCTGCACTACCTTATGAGATATACAACATATAGAATATTTTGGAGAAGTGGTCATTCACTACTTATAGCTGTAATTCGATTTTAGGCTCTTTCAAATCTTCTCTTAATAATGTATGGTGATGAAATATAACAATTTAAGGAATTTGTACATGGTGGAGATATGGACTCACAAGGAACTATTTGATGGCGTCATATATTGAATTGAAGGCGTATTTAGAAAAGATAATCGGCTGAGTGTCTTTGGGTAGGCTTTTGGGAGGTCAGTAAGTACTTTTCTCCATTATAAAAGCCTTTTTTTAAAAGAATATGTGTTTGGTTGTAAAATAAAAAAGCACATCTTTAATAGATATGACTTTTTTTGGCAGCCAAAATGTAACTTTTTAAAAAGTTGAAATATGGAGCTTATAACAAACAGCCTTTATAGGTAGATTTTTCAAATTAATTAATAAGCTTATTTTGTAGTCCCTTTTGTCCCTTATGTTTTACTCATAATTCTCACAAACTCATCTTTCTGTTTATTATGTATTTAATTACTTACTCAACTTGGATATTTATTTTGGGATTTATATAATATTATTTGGCTTTTTATATGTTTTAATATTTATTTTTGATATTAATTTACTTATGTTATAATCTATATAAAAGATTTAGTTAAATATAATTTTATTTATGTTTTATATGGTTTAAAATTATATAATGATTAATATATTGCACTTTGCATATTGTTTAATAAACTTTAAATAATATTTATATGTATAAATAATTTTTATTACAAAATAAAATATAGTTAAAATTAAAAGTATTTTTATTTTTATGTTGTCAAACAGTCTACTGTATGAAGTTCTTTTTAAAAAGCTCTTTGTTTAATTGACTGTCAAACAGTCAATTGAGTACTTCTTAGAAAAGATTTTCTCATAAAAGCTCTACAGAAAAAAATCTACTAATAAAAGTTCTACTGGTATAAACCCAACCAAACAGAAACTAAGTATGCAAATCAAGTGTCACCATCCGAGTCATGTTGTGAATTAATGTTTAAATAAAGTTAGGTTTGTAATAAAAAGAGTCTCACCTTTTGTGAAATTGAAACCCTATTTATGGTCAACTCAATTTAATTTATGAGGTTATTATGACACGAACTACATATACAGAGAAATCACCATGAAACACAATTCAGGAATCTTCAATAAGCAGTATCTGAACCATTTATGCATCAAAATCAATAATGATTCTCATGTCTTGAAGAATTCCTTTAAAAAATGATTACCCAAAAATCCATTTCTTATTTAAATTTCTAATAACCTTTTGTACGTAGTTGGAGTCGAAAGACTTGTTTAAATTCGTTTCAGTGTCAACTTCGCAAGTGTTTAGCTACTAATCAGCTCGACACAACTTACCAACTACTACAGCTATTCTAACTCTATGTTTTGTATTCTATTCCTTTCAGTTTGATCAATAAAAGAAACATACATCTTGTTCATGATTGGTGTTGATACGTCCAATGATGCTTCTTCTGCATGTGCATCTTCAAATAAGTATATTAAAAAGGTAATTAACCATAAACAGATCTTAACCAACCAGACTTAACTATAAGGAATAATAAGATAGGGAAGAGCATCATTCGGTATTCACTAAAACTAAACACACTATGTTCTAGTCACATGCTTATAATAATGATTATAATTAATTTAACCATAATTTATGTTTTAAAAATCAAACGATTCGATTGGTTTAACTGTGACATTTTTGAACCGGCTAATTTTTCTATTCGGTTTTCAATTTTCCTGTTTGATTTAGTTTAATAATTTTTGTTGTCAAAAACCGGTCGATTTATTAATTGATTGATCAGTTTTTGTAAACTAATAAGCTTTTTATAAATCAATTAATTTTCATTTAACAGTCTAGTTTTTCAATTAATATTTGAATTTTTCGATCAATAAGAACAATCTTTTTCAATTATATTTTACATTCTTTAATTTTATTAATCTTTAACTACTTTTATAACAATCTAATCCTGGTTGAATATTTTAAACCCTACGTTACCAGTTTAACTTTAGGTCCGATTTTGAAAGCGTTGCTATAATTAGCAAATTAACATTCTCACTTGCCATTTAAAAAGTTTTCATTTCCTTCTTTTTCTATGAAAACCATTACAATGAAGTTCTTAGCTTACATGGTTAGCATGTGAAATTGCTCCAAAATTTTTGCTAATAATGTTTCATTGACATTGGGATTTTTTGGTGCAACAGTTAGAATTTATTTATGCCTGTATTTTTTTTGTTAAACCACTCGATATCCGGCACCATATGAACAATCGACTAATCCAGATTCGAGCCGGGTAGAAATCTTTTGGGTGCCAAAACTCTCCCTCACGAATTTTCAAAACAACTTCATTATTAAAACTCGAACTCAAGACTTTGGTTAAGGATGAAAGAGTCCATGCTGCTCCATCACAACCCTAGTAGGTTTATTTATATCTGTATTTGACTTAGTTGAGATAAGTTTCTTTTATTATTATATTGGTTAGACTCCTAAATGTTTCATAGAAGGGAAGCATAGACATTAAAGAATATTCATTATTGTTTATTGTAGCTTCTGATTCATTTTGATTTTAGAGGAGAACTGAAAATAAATGAGATGTGTTGTTTAGACTCTGTCTCTCCCGACAAGCAAATATCATGTTCATGTTAATACTTTGAGTCCGAAGATTTCTATAATTACTGTCTCTCCACTTATTCCATCGTATGCTTAGCTCTCTAGTTAACTCGTTGATCTATGCAAGCTACTGCTCTTAATTACATTCTACACAAGGCATTCCACAAGCAGATTCGACTTGATTGATGCTCTTCCCATGGCAGATTCACCATGTCCCAATCTTACATGACTGGCACCACCAAGGACTTGATGTTTTCATAGCTATTGACAGCAATATGAGATGATATATTCTGATACAACATCCATACATGGACCACCACTTATTCCTTAAGTTAGTTGGTAAAATCAAAAAGTGGTCCAAATATCGAAACTAACTTCCTTTTTAAATTTTTTATCAAAAAAAATAAAAATGTATATAATTCACTCCGACTTTCAAATGAATGATTAATCAATGTACTGAGTACATAAAACTCATCGCTTTGCGAAAGTCTGGAGAGGATCATAATATACATTACCTTCCTTTTATCAATGTACTGAGTACATAAAGCTCCTCGCTTTGCGAAAGTCTGGAGAAGATCATAACGTACGTTACCTTCCTTTTATATTTCTACAAAGAAACTGTTTCTGTGAGTTAAACATGTGATATTATGGTCACATGTTTCTGTGACTTAAGCATATGTTCGTTAACATTCAAGTTTAACTAATATGTTCGTTAGTTGCAAGTTGCATGAGATTCTAACACAGAGCAAACGATTTTATGCGGTTAGATTAGTTGAGAGTTCATGATCTCTACCTGTAAATTCTCATATGCTTGTGGATATGTTTATGTGTTGCCAACAGGTGACTAATTCAAAGTGTATTAGTTTAAAGGATATGTTCCTTCACAACCGAGCATATGTTTCCTTGAGCTAAGACAAGGCAGTGAGAAACGTGGCAAGGACCCAGTTTAGGTCACACGTGATGGAGTTGCCACCGGCACAGCACTGGATCCCATATTGTTCTTGAGGTCGAGGGGCCTTTTGGTCATGTACACGCTTATCCATGCCTAGCCTACTGCCTAGACAATGAAACCCAAATCATA
This sequence comes from Erythroxylum citrifolium, assembly GCA_026284465.1. NCBI lineage: Eukaryota > Viridiplantae > Streptophyta > Magnoliopsida > Malpighiales > Erythroxylaceae > Erythroxylum > Erythroxylum citrifolium. Next base: position 3,162,074 of record JANKOE010000005.1, read on the forward strand.
AAGATATGCTTCTCAAGCAAATCGCTTAGTAATATTTTAATAATATTAATATATAAATTATTTTAAATTTATTTATTTATTTATTTTGAAGTATAAATCACACGTTTGACCATCTTTAATGGATTGATGGACCGTGTCGCTGAGGATTAACCATGCGTGGACCGTTGGATCTCAGCTTGGGAGGAGTATTGGGGATGAGCAGTGCACTGGGCCTACACGCATGTGAATCACACACGGGACACGACATGTCTGATCTAACGTACGACATACATCAGTTCGTGATAAAACCTTACAGAGTAAATTGACCAACTGTACTCGCAGAGGGACCAGAAGTGTTTGAATGAAAAGTAGAATGGGACATGGGGAAGAAGAAGAGTGTTCAAGTACTGTCAGACATACAATTCAGTGCTTGTTGAATTTTATTGAATAAGTAGAGCAATTGAAAGCAAAAAGCTCAAAGGATCCGATCCTTGAAGTTGAATTGTTCTTTTTTTTTTAATTTTATTTTTATCTAATTTTGTAAAATTTTAAATATATCTTTTTCTTTTTATAATCTTTTAAAATTAAATAAATATTTTAATCATCCACTTGTTTGTTACAGAAAATGCAAAAATTATATTTACAAAAATAAAAAATTATATAACCTTTCTAAATATTAGTATTAAGATATTTCTTTAACTACATTAATGAGATATTAATAAAATAATATTTTAAATTAAGTCTGATTTTCAAAAGTTTAAATCCTTAATTAAATTTAAAATATATATAATAACATATATAAGCATTTCACGCCCAAACTTAATATCATATAATAATATGTCAATTATATAATTTTTGTAAATTATTTAATAAGTTGACAACAAGGTTTAACTTAATTTTTAACAAAATAATTTATTTTACTAATTCAATTAAAAATTGAAAAACATTTTAATTTCAAATCTGTGTGTTTGGACATGGTTCAAGTTAGGTATGATTGTTCCTAAACAATGAAAGGAACAACAAAGAAAAAGAATGGTTAATGTGGCTTCTTTTCAAGCTATACATGGGACTATAAGTAGGGTTGGGGAAAAGTTCATAACCTCTTATGAGAAGTTAGGCAATCGAGTGAGACTTCTAGGGATATACTAATTGCAACTTGTTACATTTAGACAACTCATGTTTAGGACTATTAACTACATGTGTCTTTAATGATAATAACAATAATATTATGCCACTTAGGGGTGGTTGAGTTGTTAGAGTCGGAAGACATGGGGTCAAAAGATTATGTGTTCAAATCTTCCTACTTATGCTCTTTTGATTGAGCATGTTATACAGGATTTGTCCGGTGTGGAGTACCCGATTGACATGATTTGCAGGTTATTGAGTTAATCTGGAGATTTATTCAGTACGCATCCAAAGGATAATGCTGCGGGTTTTTCCGCTTCAAAACAAAGAGATAATAATACTACATGAGAAATGTGAAAAGAAGAAACCCTTTTTAACAAACCTTCTTGGCAACTTGACAATCATTAAGAAAATGCCAAATTAGGTGTTGATTGGTTAGTTTCTTTATTTTATAAGCAACTAAAGTAAAAAAATTTGAAAGAGTAAGTGATAAGATGATGAAGACATTGTCATATTTATGCTTTAAGTTTAGAAAATGTTTATTTTTAATGATAGACTAAAAATATATTATCATCATAAAAAGTCTTCTTATTTTAATAAAAAATAAAAATGCTACGATACATTGAAAGAGTTGTATAATATTTCATATTTTCAAATATCACGAGATGGTTAAATTATTTTATCAAATTGCATATTTTCTTTATTTTTCTCAAAATTTTTAAGTATCTTATTTTCTTAAGGACATAAGTTTTTTTTCCCTTTTTGTTACCATTTGAATGAGAGTAAATATAATTGGTGTATGATAACTAAATAGAATCATGTGTTTTGTTTTATTAAAATTTAATTATTAAAATTTTATTGTAGTAATTATCTCAAACTCAATAGAGATGTTTCTAATAATCAATTCATAAGCATTTATGCTTTTTTTTAATGTTAAATGAAATCTTAAAATTGATTAATGAAAAAGTATTTTTAAAAATAAATTATCAAGGTTGCCCTTTTATAAATTTTCATTTTAATTTTAGTGTTTTAACTTTTGAAAATTTTTAACTAAGTATTTGAACTTTTAAAAACTAAAAAGTTCAATTTAAAAGACTGGTCTCTATTAATATTTTGGTAATGTAACTGACAATATAATATAAAGATTGATATTTCTTTTTTATATAACTTCTGATCTTCAAATAAGTAATCATATATCAATTATATGAGCATCAATATACTTGTCACAAGTTATTTAATCCCATCAAAAATTATTTTTATATTACTCTGTTAGATATATTCCTTGGACCCTGCACTTTAGCAAAATTTCAGCTGGGTGTTGTTGATATTGACGATGATGATCTATTAGACAATTAACAAAATATTAATAAAGATAATTTTTTAAATAAAATTGACCAATTTTAAAATTTTTAAAAATTGAATACTTAATTAAAAACTTTAAAAAAATTAAAAACTAAAATAACAAAACTAAAAACATTTAACAATTTTTAGTTTGTTATCGATATTTCTTTTTAACAACATGCCCCTAAATTTTAAAACTTAATAAGAGGATTAGATCGCCTATTCCATTTTTATTGTTCTTATTCTATTTCAACTCATCTCATCCACACATCTATGTGAGTCCTAGATAAATATGTGGATGAGATGAGTAGGAACAGCAACAAAAGTGGGCAGGTGATTTTAGGGGACTTAATGGGCCCTTCAACTCCTCAAGTCCGTACGCCCTAACAGAATGGTCAACATCAAGATATCATGGATTTGTGGATTAAAACATTGATTTTGTTGAATCAGGTGGTCCATTGGGCTTGATTTCAATCTAGCGGTCCCTAATCACCCACATTGCACAATCTTAACGAGGATTGCTTCTGTCTTCGGTGTACTGGCCCATGGGCTAACAGTTGACAAGTTTTGATAGACTAGGTCCTTGTAACTTATTAGGCCCCAATCTCAAATTCCCAATTTTTAGGGTTCAAATCCAATTTAAACACCAAAACCTATTAATATCTGCTTTTCCACCAAAAGTGAGATTAAGGCAAGTTAAGAGATTTTGGGATCCGACTCGTACTGTAAGTCTAAATTGATCTGTGTTCGTGTTTTCGTCAAAATTTATCTGTATTCCGAGTTTTTCAAGGTGGGGTTTTGTGTGTTAAAATGCTATTTATGATTGATTGATTGGTGTTTTCTTGTTTAGCTTGTGTGGGTTTTTGAATTTGTTGTAGATTTGTTAATTTAGATTGAATTCGATTTTTTTTTTGGGGATTTTAGGCTTTTAGCCCCAGAATTTTACTGACATCAGGTTTAGGGTCGGCATTATTTAGTTGTGATAAGAGCTGCTGAACTACAGGAATATCCGGAGTAACAATATTCAGAGGTTTCATTCAGCAGCCAGGGAGTTCCTGTTGCGTGAATGCATGGTATTGACTTTTTCGTTCATAAAGATTAAGAGAAGATGAATTGCTTATATCATGGACAACATTTTCGTGGTATGAGTAGCAATAGAGCTAGAAATTCTAGTACTGATAGTCGTGTTTAATCAGTGAGTTTGTGTCTGACTCTTAGTCTTGCTGTCCTTGACATCTTTCAACCTCCATAGTGTCCTTCCCTTCATTATTACTGATCCTTTTTCAAGATGAAGCAAGTGATCCAACTCCACCATATCTTTAGCTATAGTGTCATTCCTAGCAACTCTTGACATGGATTGGAGAACACTCTCCCCATCACACTCTTTCCGGTACTCCAACGTCATTGCAGAAAGCTCATGGTGCTCCATTAATGAATGAGGAGTACCCTGGAAGAACAAGAAATACTTTTTGTTTCAATGTTTACATGCATGAAATGAGCAGAATGCCAGGAAGCTAAACCAAAAAAATGTGATACCAATCATGCCAATCAGTGTGAAAAAGCAGGTTATTGCTGATATACTTCATATTGCATCTTCAACGAAGTCTAAACAGTCCTCTATATTTGGGAAACACATAATAAACGGATTCATGTGGTTCACTCACTTGAAAAGTAACTTTCATACTTTGTAGGAATGCATAATACCTCAAGAATCCAGTCGAGGTACTTGGCATTGCTTACATGCTGATTAACATCCATGTCATTCCAACCAGGCTGCATTTTAAGACAATTAGGGCATAACTCCTAAACACCAGTACATGAAAAATGATAAATTGTTTCATAGGACTCACTGATAAACCAGAACGGATACAAACTGCAGTATCAGCAGTAAAGGAGGGGATTCTTCTGCTATCCTTCTCCATGATAGGATTGTCCACCAGAATAAAAGGTGCAAACTCCTCCCTGATTTCATTTGTATACCTTGAAAGTTTTCGGGTTTTCTTGTTCATCATTAATTGAGCACTACATCAATAATGTCTCTGTATCAGAATTTGACTTATTTACTATAGACTATTTTATAGGAGCTTTAGACTTCACAGAGATATTTAATCAATAAGCTTGATGAAAAGTGGAATGGTAGAATGAACTTGACCTGTTTGCCCGAATCAGAGTTTGTCCTGTCCTGTCATCACGAATAAGCCAGTCACGGCCATAACTGTTCTTTCCTACTGGATACATCCAAGTATCTACTTGAACAACATCAGTCCTTCAAACAAGAAAATCAACTATGAATGATTGTGATTTGTAGTTAAAAGAAGCTATTTCAATATGCTTACATTCTAGATTAATCTAGAATGAACAAGTTCGATTTAATTAATGATTCCAGATTTAAATGAGGATTAGAGCCAAAGAAAGTCACAACTGCAGTTTCTTGTCAGCTTCTTTAGGGATGTCCAGCTGTTGGCAGACTTGTTTTGTTGAGCATTTAGAAATAGTTTTCACGTACATGTAGACATAAACAAATCCAACTCCTCCTGAAGACTGGAAGATACATGGCAGGAAAAAACTAAATCATGGTTTTAAATTGTGACTGCAATATTGCGGTTACGGTCCGAATCGTTACCATAATTTATCGCAATTCATGAGTGCGTAATCAACCGTAACCGAAATCCAGAGTCTGCAATTTAAAACCTTGAACTAAATCAAAATTATTCGTATTACCATGCTGGATAGCAATCCACTACTATTTGCACTGTAGAGACCACCCATATAAGACTATTCTTAACCATCTCTGCAGTTAAACCAAAACCATACTCCAGTATCCCTATCTTCCGCAGATGGTTAAGTGTAGTATCCTGCAAAAAACAAAAGACAGGTTTTCATTATTGAACATACAACATATAAACCTGTTAATAGAGAGGGAAAAAAAAAGGCCAACAACGTCAAAACCTGCAAATGATTCATCAAGGCTCTAGGAGATAATTTAAGGTCCGGGCCAATGTCAAATGATCTAATGGTAACTTTTTGCCTGTAAATCCTTCTGTCATGAATCAATCTTCCATCAAGGATGTTGATGGGATTGGGCTCCACCCTCTCCGTCAAAGTCTCTCTACATGATGTTGACGAGATGGTCTGAGAAGTCTGGCTGTTCATGGTTCTCATTGGCAGTACCATGCAAGAAGCTGAAGCTCCAGCATTCCTGAGAAGAGGGTAAGCTTGTTTCTTCTTAACATGGATGCTATTATGATCAGTTCTGAAACTATGAATTCTTGTGCTAATGATCATGAAAAATGGGACAGAGAGTGAAGATGTTGCCATTTCAGGAAGCTGGTGAAGTGAAGTGAGGTGAAATGGGGGTTACCAGACCGGACAGTACTGTTGAAGGTTTATGAAACACCTTGTCTCAAAGGTGGTTGGTTGCTTTCAGAAGTAAATTCACGAGAGACCATTCCTGTTAAGTAACACGGCCCCGTGTGATTCACAGTTCCTCACGAATCACACCGTGGCTGGTTGGTGACCAAAATAAAGTAATTATCACATAATAAAAATTTCATTAAAATACAAGTTTATATTTAAGTGTAATTCTAAGTTGAGATTAAAAAAATAGAGTCGATAATCACATTTTTGAGAGTAGTAATTATGACCATGGAAAAAATTTTAGAGCTTTAATCATTATGTAAAAATTACAAAAAAAAAAAAACGCTTGTGGCCGTTACTTAACCATCACCACACAAGCTGTAGTACCAAAACAAATCGTAGAGCAACTATTGAAGCAAGTTTCGTAAGAACCAAAAGAACCCTTTTCAGGAACGTTTCCAAGTAATCGAGTTTGTCTGTTAGGAGGAGAAGACAATGAACGTTCTTAATCAATTTCAATTTCTAAGGAACGGACTCAAGTAAGTAGAGAATAGGAAGTGAACGGTTCATGGTAGGTAACTCCATTCTCATGCAATAACTATGGTGGCTAAGGCAATAACTATCACAAGAGTACGGGAAGCTAAGAGTGAAGACGGTCCCTCCCATTTTGAGAAAGCTATAAAATTAGGTAGTTAGCTTAGTATATGTCTACATATGAGTTGTCTTGCATGGTGTGATGGGAAGACTTGGTTCATAGCTATTCATTGACATATCTGTGAAATTCACAATAGCTACCCAAAATCAGATATGATGTGATATGTATTTGTGCAATTCAGTCACTATCTTGAGTACTGACTAAATTCGTGTGCCATGTCACACCAGTATTTACTACCAACTTTCTTTCAATCATCATTCTGAATTAAAATTAGTGTTTGGATTTATAATCCTGTTTCACTTGATTCAACTGAAGTTAGGAACTCAATATTTGACACAATACACAGAAAACACAAAGGTTTATTCTCAATCTGCAAAAATTGATAACTACTATGGCTACTGTATGAACACTGTAGCAAAACTGTTCACAATCTGTAGGGTTTATACATCAAATATAAGTTTTGCAGAAAGTGGAAAGTACAACATACTCTGGAGACCAAGCTCCAAAAGGAATTGTCCTATGCTCACAGGACGTAAGACACAGCACTGACAAAAATCCTGCAGAGCTCTCTTGACCTGATAATTCACCCTTGTTCCAGAGCTCACCAAGTAGTGAGTTAAAATAAAGAAATAAACCCTAAACACATGTATGGTATAGACACTTCTGAAGGAATGCATTCTGTATAGGGCAAGATAGAACAGGTAAAACAAGTTTCTAAGTTTAAAGCAACACCAGAAAGGATTCGCATGACTGCTTGTAAAAAGCATTGGAATCTTCCATAGCAAGTAAAATCTTCTATATGTTTCTTCTACCTCCACAAGCGTCGTGCCGCTGAATTTATGCTGGTGTGTGCATTCATCTTCATGTTCGAATCGTGAGACCCTTAAAAGCATCCAACTTCCCATTTGGTGCAATGGACTCTGCAATTTCACTGCCTTCAGGATGGCCAACACCCCCATTCTCAGGGTTCTTTCCTGTTTGATTGTATATTGAATTGGGCATGGCGGAACTGAGAGTACCCTCAAAATATGTCGAGTAGGGAAAGTATTGGACACATTTCTCTTTCCACCCTGCAAAGAATTTACAATAAAGACGTAAATGTTTATGAACTAAATTCAAACTTTCTCTAACATGCTGCTTGACGATATAATTTATCAGACCCAAATCCCAGTAAGTACCTGATGAATTTATGCAGACTAACAAAGTTAAAAATGTGTACTTACTTGATGCAGCATCATGGTCAAGAAAAACTGATCCTAGTAGTTTGTGGACTGCAATGCAGTCCTTGAGCTTCCATTCCTTGACCGGTCCAAGAGCTCCGTTTCTGTTGATATAATATATATACAGGAAAAAGAAACAAAGGGTAGTTTTCAATAAAAAAGAAGGTACCCCTACTAGAAAATAATTCAAGTGAGTGAATAGAATTACATTGGCACAGGGTTGTTAGTAGAATCTTCAATCAATTTAACAGCTTCAGATTTCTTGCTAGGTTCTAAAGCATACAGCATTTCCGCAGTCGCAGCTCTATGCATCAAGGAATCTGCAGAAAATAAGAGGGATTCAGCATCATATGAAAGACAGTAACTGGCTATGCATCAATATGTTGAAGGGAAGGATGATCACCTTTATGCTTGTCAAGGAAAATATTGTTTGCCTCTACCAAAGATTTCTCATGCAATTGACTACAAAAGCCCAACATCGTAACTCTCAATTTATAAGTTAACATAATTGCAAAGATTAGCAACCTCTTAAAACATTTTTTATTAAAAAGAGGAGATGTAAATCAAGCATACAGTATAAAGTTTCAGAAGCACCTTATTGATGGGCGTTCTGCTTCTAAGACACTCCAAATAAGTTTCTCATTTTCCGTCACTGGAGCAGTCATAGAGTCAACTTTATGGAAAAATCTTATCTGCAAAAATATAAACCTTATTAGCAAAATAAACAATCATTGATCCTCCAATAATCCATTTATAGGACAAAGTGAAATAAGCTTTAAAATGAAAACTGAAGGTAGTTCAGTGACTCGTTCAACACGAGATATTACATACCAAGCAGCGATGAGAATCTGGGTTTTCAGCATCCAACCTTAGCAATTGCTTTACAGCCTAGATGACCACAAAAATGAATAATTTATCTCGTGTTGAATAATTTATACAAAAATGAATAAAACTGAAGCCTAGATGACCACAAAAATGAATAAATTTCGTAGATAAAATTTATAAGGCAGAAGAGAGTAAGCATCAGAATAACATGATCATCCTCATTTGAGATTACTCATTTTATTCACAAACTGCCAAAATTTCAAGTAGTTTAATTGAAAACTGTTTGGACACCCAATACTAGATAATCTTCTCATGCCACATCACTCAAGAGCAATGATATACTGCTTACTAGATGACTCGCGTTGAAATGGAAACAAGTTAAGATGGCAATGTGAAAAAGAGAACGTAGACAATTAATCTGAAAAGGTACCTGAAAAGCAAGAAGAATTTTCTGCTTTCTCATATTTACTTCAAACGATAGTAAGTGTGTCTCCGATAAGTCAGGAGAGTTCTTCTGAAGCAGTTTCAAATATTTTGTAGCTTCCAACAATGGATCCTCAACCTAGATACGAATGTGCCATATCAGTCTGTTATTTATCCTAAACAAAAGATGTACGCGTGGTATAGAAGCACCAAAAACAGTTCTCTGGAGAAGAAATTATTCACAGGACTAACCTGCAACAACTTTTCCCCATTAGGATCAGGATCTACAGGTTTGACATGTCGTTTTCCAGACTTGGACATGCCACCAGTATTTGATTCTTCATTTTTCAGCTCTGCCTCCTGAAAGAGTTAAAACCATTAATGCACATCAAATAAACTGCTTGGGATTGCATACAGATAAGGTGACATACTTTCTTAGCTCGAGCTTCTGCCTTCTTCTGTTTTTGCCTAAGCTTCTTTTTCTGAGAAGGAGGTAACTTTGAAATGTCATCATCTTCTTCAGAAGTTGACTTTGGGGGAGAATCATATAACTTTATGTAACACCTGTACCACAAATTTTAGCTTCAAATGAAAATCCTGAGAGCAAAATTGCTAATCAGTTGAGTGCTAACTAACATGAAAATGGCCTTTACTCATGGAGTAAAGTATTAAGTGAATTGCAAAATCCTTCTCTGTAATCCTTTCTTTTGCTGGTAAACGTCATCAGAAAAAAATCTGGTCCACACATTGATATGAATATAATAGATTCACAAACTGAAGAATCAATATCAACCGAATGTTCATCAGCTAGTGAACAATATGGATCATCAAATATGATTTCAACAAATGTTTCACCTGATTGCTCCAGCTGCTGCCTTGTGAAAATATGCATGTGAATGCAACCGATCTTGGAATTTAAGCATTGCTACATAGGCACGTAGAGTCATTTTTCTTAAGCAATAAGAGTGGAAATCAAATTGATCTTCAGTGATATCAGCATAATGCTTCTCAACAGCCAAAAACTTCTTGAGAGCGCGCCCAAGATCACCTTGGTGAAAGTAGCTTTCGCCAGAAGCAAGCTCGTACCTGTCTCAAAGAATATATAATACCACTTAGCAGAGGTCAATACACCCACAAGGCAAGAAAACAGCAAAGAATAGGAACAGACCACATGCACTGCATGTCATGAAGATTATTATGGTGATCTCCATCTTTTGTGAATAGTACAGCAGTCTTTTCTGCTAATGCCACCTTCAAGAAAACAATCCAATTAATGAGCAATAACATCAAAGGCAGGCTAGACAGGAGAAAATGCCAAAACTTTGACAAAGATGGGGAACCAAAATAATACTAAAACAGAAAAGAATCAAAACCTGATCAGCCTGCAGCATACGTTTGACACATTCACTATTTATGTATCGGTCAGCGAGATCCATACATCTAGCTTCATCTGCCAATGATGCAGCAGCAACCAAATCCCCAGCATGCTTCAAAATTCGGCTCTGGAAAGACAATATACAAAATCACTTAGAAAAAGGGGTATGAATTCCAACAATTTCCGTGCCAAAAGGCTAAAAAATCATTTAAAATAACATTCTTTGGTCTGAAGGGGGGTTTCTGATATCAGTACTAACTTTTCTTAACAACAAAACAGTAATATGCAACGGGCCACTGTTACATGAATTGCAGGATATTTTCTGTTTAAAGGACCTTACACTTCTAAGTAGCTCTTTTTCCCATATGGATTGGCATCTATTATTTGCTACAAAACAATATTTTTCTTCCTTGACCAAAGTAGGAAACAGGTACGCCCAAAAGGAGCAATTCACTGTAACTAAAGCCAATAACTACCCGTGTTTCCCCCTTATTTTCAATGGGAAATCAATGGTACTAGTCATTTCAAGCTCGTGAGTCAACTCCTGGCTCAAGCAGCAGGGGAATAACTTTTGGGAAGAGTTTATTGCATACAGCAAAGGCAACCCGCATCAAAATACTAAACTAGCTAAAGAGGAGCTAGATTAAGACAAGTTGAATGAAACATTTTTCAAGACGCAAGGTGACACTAACCTTAACAGAATATAAGTCAATCACTGTTGGGGTGTGTCCAATAGCCTCATCAATCTTAGCGAGAGCCATGTCATATTGTCCCCGTCTGTCATAGTGCTGCACAAGGGAAAATGAATGAGCATATATAGAACGTAGAGATACAAAGGCAATTGATAAATCAAAGAAAAAAAAAGTACTCAACCTGGGCCAAAAAGAACAAGGTCCATAGAAGTGTTGAAGGGGGCTCTTTTTCTGTCCTGTACTTATTGGGAAATGTAAATGGATCAGGAGACCAGAAAAATTTCCCACAACTCAAAAATAAAGTAAACACAACCTAAATTTTTAATATATTCAAATAGATTGATTGACATAATTTCTAACTTGTAAGAGAATGTTGGGTGTAAATTGCAACTGTACTCCAGCCTGTTTATAGACCTACTTCTATAAGTATGACAATCTGTTAGGTCCAAAATATGTCTTGTTCGCACAAGGTATACTAGTAAACCATAAGATGAGAGTAACCATCCCCCCAAACCACGGAGCCCTCCAACCCCCTTCTTAATAAATAAAGAAGGTTCCTCCCACATTGAAAAAGAATAGTATGATGCTAATAAGAAGTAAGGGATCCAAAGAATATATTACCTTCCAGGATAAGTACCATTACTTTGAATTGAATTCTCAAACTCAAGAATAAGTTGCTCCAGTATATCTGCCTGCACAAGATTCAATAGAAAAGCTGATTACATCAACATTAATAGCAAAAGAATTTTACAATAGCATTTGAATAATGAATAGTAAAAGAACAAGCTGACCTTGCCAGGATGATTGTAAAGGGGAGAAAGATCTGAGAATAATGAAGGAATTCCCTAAATTAACCAAGAAGATAATACACAATTTAGTTCAAGACCTTAAAGATGAATAAGAATCACAGAATTTAATATCGAGTACCTTGGTTAGGAGGGGCTGCATATATTTTGCTGCAGCTTCTCGAAACTTATCACCTTGAAGAAAATCAAGAGGTATTCTCTGAAATAGGTCAGATGAGAGTCAGAGAGAGAGGCCAAATATATATATATATATATATATAGATACTAAAAGGACATGAGCAAGCAGCATTAACCAAAAGATAAAATAGAAATGGTGAAGATGGTAAGAAAGGAAAAACAGTGGTCTATTATAGCATGAAAGTGAAATTGGTACGAAGGAAGCCCAATATCAATCAGTTTGCCCATTTAGCACAAATGCATCCTATAAAGACATTGTGGCCCTCAAATATGAAACAAAATCATACAGATATGGTTTAGGTTCAAATATGGGAAAGAAAACCAAAATTGAACACCAAACTTAATAAAAAGCAGATGAATAGTTGTTCAACTTTTAATTTTATGAAGTCATCATATATAACACATTGATCTTTTGCCAGCGGGTAAAGGCGGATATTGCTGAGGTGGTTTCTTAAGTTGAAAAGGAGAGCTGGGGTCTACAAACGATGGCAAGGACGGTGTAGTCTAGGAAGGGCACAACATTAATCTTTTATTCCATATGAAATGAGAGGAATTAAATAATGCTACATGTGTGAATAGAAGAAAGTCATCACCTTAACAGCAGATGACCAAGTATATTGCTGCCTAAGTGATTTGTACAAGGCATCTAGCTGATCAATTTCATCAGGAGAATAGTTGCCATTCCCTGAGTATAGCCCCACACATTTTTGTAGGCCGTCGTAATATCTGAACATTAAATTGGGAACGACTATGATTCACAAACAGGGAGAGAGAGTCATACAATATCTTAATCGGTAATTAATTCTATGGACACCTTTACAAGATCTATGCGACGGATCAGATTATTCCTGCTTACAGATAATAAAAAAATACGAACAGGACATCAAAGAAACCATAAAAAGAAGGACAATACATCAGAGATACCCTTGGTACGACAATCAATTAAAATTTCAAAGTCAAACTATAAAGAGAACTAAGTTACCTATAATTATCGGGATTCATGGATAGCAGCACCCTATACAATTCAGCCCCTTCTTCAAGTTGACCAAGCTTCACTAACAAAGATGCCTCTTCTTCTTTGTAAGACAATTTATCAACCTGGATTGGATGTAGTCGTTCGGTAAAATTCTATGGGGATCATATCCAGAAAATTCAAACATGAATTCATTGAGTATAATTCAAATACGCACTTACAATTTTTGAGAATTTTCTATGCAACTCCTCAAGTGCTTTCTCAAGCTTGCCACACTCCTCTAATAATGAGATCTAACAAAAATAAGGTTTAAAAGTATATGATTGTGCATAAAGTGCTCAGAAATCTTAAGAGTTATAACAAAAACACATGTTTAATCTAGGAAGTAGTAAGCAATATTATTTGATAAGCAACAAGAATTATATGTCTCATGGAATAAAACCAAGAGGTAGTACAATTTTCAATAAAATGTAGCCAAACCTCACAACTGCGTTGAGCCTACAATTAATAACTTCAATGAGTCGCTTAAAATATTAGCCTTTCAATCATACGTGCAAGTTCCCAACTTACTAAACACGGGTATACCCAAAGTTTCAATCTTATGCACATTCAGTTCTAGTGACAAAAACAAAGAAGAGCAGAAGTTCATACCTTGTATAGAAGCATTTCCCCATGCTCACATCGTTCATTGTCTGGAGGGTAGTCCTCTTCCAATGTCCCTTCATATGCTTCCAAAATATCAACTGCTTTCAAAGCACTAGCAAAGAACAAAAGATCCTTAAATGTAAAACAATGACCTAAACAACAAAGATTGATGCATTTGGAGAAAACAAAAACTTTGGATGATTGAGCATAGGAAAAAAAAAAGTAAAATCTAAAGGCAGACATGATGCAGTTAAATGCCTCAGTGGAGATCTTTGAACAGGAATTAGTTTCAGCATGGAACAAAAATGAGGTTGGTGGAAGATTGTTATCAATATTTTGTTGGAAAAGTACTTTCAACACTTCAAAATTGCAAGCTTCAATAAAGTCATTAAAAAGTCCAGCCCAAAGTATTTGAATACTTTGATGACTTATAAGGCAAATTTCAATTATTTGCCAGCTCAATGCAAAGATCAGATCATACTTTGAGTTCAAATGATGGGCAACTGCAAAGCCAATCCAATTCATGCGATGGTTTGGTTTCAGTGTTAGGAGTTTTTGTCTAGTCTCAACAAAACCAGTCAAATCTCGCATTTGTGCCTGCAGAATTAAAGACACAATGGTTTCTAATAAGTTAATAATAAAAAGCCACTTTGAGAAGAAAATGGTAGAATAAAAACATAGTAAAGAAAATGATTTAAAAGCATACAAGGAATTATTTTCAACTTAAAATTGGCATGACAGACCTTGTTAACACAAGTTCATCTTCGTTTGCGGATAACCAAAAAGGTGTTTGTAATGCATACCTGCAAGAGTGATAGGTCTCGCAAAATCTCAATATTGTCTGGATCTATTTTTAATGCATTTCGATAGCATTTGATGGCCTCCCTATAATCTCTGTCAGATCGATAAAGGAGACCAAAAACATGCCAGCAAACGTGACTTTTAAGGTCATTCTGCAACAACCACACGCATATAAATCATTACAATGAAAGGTAGAATGTCAACAAACCAAAAAGAAATCTAAAAGACACAAGATCACTGAGAATATTCAAACCTTTAAGCCCAGCCGGACAAGTTCATATGCCTCAGACTTACGATCCATACAGTTCAATGTCAGTCCCTTCATTGACAAAGTTTCTGGTAGGGAATAAGCAAAGAAAATGATGAGAAAAAAGAATTGAATTTAACAAATGACAAAGAGTTACAAAATCGAGACATCTTACTAAAAATTCATTACATATAAACTTTCCAGATGAGACAAGAATACCTCCATGTTCTGGAAATTTTTTCAAGATAGCATCTGCTGCCTTCAATCCTTTCTTGTACTGTTTAGTTTCATATGATTTCTGCCATATAATCATAGATAACATAACCATCATTAGACTTCAATCAATACTTAAAGGCTCCCAAAGAAGAACGAAGCAAGGCATTAGATTTAGGAAAAGCAATACTTCTGGGAAATCAAAAATAGAAATTAAATACTGGTTGCATTGTCCAAGAACCCAACAAGTTAAACTCTGGAAAGATTAGTTAGCAAGCAATCTTTCGGCCCAAATAAGAAACTTCAAGGGCCTGTCCATGCTCATGCGCGTTATTTCTTAAGAGCACACTAACGAACTTCGAAAACCAATAAGTTCACCAATCCATTTCCTAACAGAAGAAATTGCTCAGAACTTCCCACGGTTAAAATCCCCATTTAGAGAACACAAATTGTACCATTTCAAGCTCCAAAAGGTAAAAAGTGCTTCAACCCAATAACCCAAAACGTCAAAATCCCAATGCTGTGCCGCTAGATACCAGGAAACCCTAAGACTGTAAACAGCTCCACTTCAGAAAAATTGCAGCCAAGTGTCTCAAACCATCGTTTAAAACCGCAACAGGAGCAACAAAAATAGTAAAGAACCTATCTTTCTCTACCAGGGTTCAAAAGAAACCAAAAAAGATTCAGAAATCCTAAGGTAAACGAGACAATTGAACCACGATCCAACAGTCACAAGAAGTGGGTAGTAAGAAAGTTGCGACCTTTATCCATAAGAATACTTCAGGTATATATACAGCAATAGAAATACAGTTAATCGGAGCTTACAACGATGAGTTTGAAGAGGTTGGCCTCTTTGGGAGGCAGAGAAGCCCCCATTGTTGCTGTATCTGCGAGTTGCGTGTAATAAAGAGAGAAAATAGATTTCTAGAGAGAGAAAGGGTTTTGTGTGGTTTTTGTTAACAAGTAAAGGAAGAGAGAGAGACGGAGAAATGGAGTGTGGCGTTTATATGCTGCAACCCTACTCCGAGGCTGAGCAAGCAAGCTAAAAGACGAAGCCAAAATTAAAAAAACACAAAAAAAAGAAAATATATGAATTACTTCTCCTTTTATAAATAATTTTTTAATTATTATTATTATTATTTTAATAATTTTTAATCTATCTTTTAAATTAAAACCTTATTTCTTACATAAATTAATTTTTATAATAAATCCTTCATAAGCTTATAAAAAAGTATTGTTTGGATAAATTAAATCAAATTAAATTATTTATAATATGTATTTTTACTAAAATTTTAAAATAATTAAGCAATAGTATAATTTTATAAAAATAAAATTGAATTTAGATTTGTAATTCCAAATTTAATTAACTCAAAATTTGTTTATTAATTTAATTTAGATTAAATTTATTTTTATAAAATTAATAAAATTATTAAATTGTGTTTTTATATGACTTTTTAAAATTTTAATAAATACATATGTGTTATTTTATAAAAATAAATAATAAAGTTGAATTTTCTTTTATTTTAAGAAAATATGAAAAAATAATTGGTAAAACTGTTTTTAAATATAAAATATAGAAAAATTCAATAATAATTAATTTTATTTTTAAATAACGGAAAAATTATTTTAAAAAGCAAATATAAATTTACTAAAATTTTGCTTTTGTTATAAATTTAATTTAAATTTGTTCTTGAATTTTGATAATTACACTCCAAATGAGAAAATAGGTTTTTATTTTTAAATAAAAATAATTATATATATAACCTTTTTTCATATATATATATATATATTTCACAATTACACTCTAAATGAAAATATAGGTTTATATATATATAATTATTTTTGTTTAAAAACTAAAAAAAACTATCTAAATGAAAATATAGGTTATATATATCATTATTTTTGTTTAAAAAATAAAAACCTATTTTTTATAATTACACTCTAAATGAAAAAATAGGTTATATATATATATATATTCATTTAGAGTGTAATTATATATATATAATTATTTTTGTTTAAACAATTAAAAAAACTATTTTTCATTTGGAATGTAATTATCAAGTATATATATATAATAATTTTTGTTTAAAAATAAAAATAAAAATCTATTTTTTATTTAGAATGTAATTATCAAGTATATATATATATATATATAATTATTTTTGTTTAAAAATAAAAACCCTATTTTTTCATTTGGAGGAGTGTAATTATAAAGCTGACGCTCTCTCTCTCTCCCGCTAAATTACTCTTTTTCGAATTTTGTCAAATTTCCACTCAACACACGACGCCGCCACTCCCTCCGTCGAGTCTCTTATGCTCCGTTCATGAGTGTAATTCGGGTATGGAGGATCCATTAGAAGCTTATTCGGGTCTTTCTCTGCTTCAGCGGACATTCGCTTCTCTGTCCGTTCAACCTCCTCGCGATTCCGACGACACAGTCGTCTCCGCCCACAATTGCCTCAAATCCCTGGTGAACCACCAACAAATTTCAAGTCTTTTCGGGTTTTGGATTAGATTTTTGGGTAGGAATGACTCTTGGAATTGTTTATTCGTTAACCCAATTCTTGTTTTCTTTCTTTGTTTAATGTATTAGCCTGTGAAAGATCCAAATAAGCTATTAGAACAAGCAAAACTGATTCTAGAGAGCTCTATGGAAGAAGAAACCGTAGTTGAAAAGGGACGCAGACCAGGTTTAGAACGAAAACGCGCTCCTTTCTCTTTGCTTCCTAGTTCAAGCAGGTCATATATTTTTCACTTCTCGATGTTGAACTTCTTTTGTTGTGTGAAACTGTGATGTTATGTCTTGTTATTGACACGCAGTCTCTTAATAATGCTAGTTTGGAACCTACTTTGGACATTGATAAGCTCAAAGATCCTGAAGACTTCTTCTCGGCTTTCGAAAGAATTCAAAGTATACGAACATTACATTCCATTATTGTTGTTTGATTATGAATTCTTGGTCATGTTACAATTTTCAAAAAAAACAATGAATTCTTGGTCAATTTCACTGTTAATGCATATTTTTTTTTAATTTTTGGTAGATGCCAAAAAGGAAATTGCTAGACAGACTAGACTCCCTTTTGGAGAGTCAGATCAGGGCATTACTGCTACCTCGGCTCCACGACCCCATCGGCCCGGTATCCCAGGGTATGATGTTCAATTCAGTGGTTTTTTTAATTCCTATATTGATTGTGTATATAAATATTAGGTATATATGTATATGATGGTGTTGATTTACCCATGTCACAGGAGATCTAGGACAGCCAAGTACAAGCATCTGTATCCTTCCTCAGCTTCTGAAGATGTGCCTGAAGAGGACTTCCGTCCCCCCAATCTCAATGCAGAACATGAAAATGCCCATGTAGATGCTACATTGGCAGGGCAGAACTTGGAAATTGTTGAATCACAACAAATGCAGCCGTTGAATGTTGCAACTCAGGAGGTTGAACTGGCTGGTAAGGGATAGTGATTGAAGCTGGGACAATGAGCCCTAGAGTGATACTCTAGCTACTAACTAAAACTTTTATTGATTATTTTTTCCTGATAATGCTGGTAACACGAGTAATTCCTTACAAAACTAGTTTCAGTGACCAAGGCTGAGAATAGGGTTAACAAACTTTTGGAGGAATTGCTTGCACGTGATGACAATGAACTAGATGGGGATGGAGCACTTAGTCTGTTACAAAACCGCTTGCAGATCAAATCCCTTGACATAAAGAAATTAAACTTCCCTGAATTTGAGGATATTCAACAGATTAATTTCAAGGCGTCTGGTGGGAAATTGCCAAGGCCTGCGAATGTACTAGTGGACATACAGAATTTCTTACAGTTGACAAGGGTTAAAACTCCTTTGAAGCAAACAAAAGCAGAAAGTTCTGTTGCTACAACTGGTTCTCCAACTCCTGTGAAAAGTCCATGGTCATCATTTTCTTTGTTGAGTAAACGCATCTTGCAGTCAAATACCTCAAGTAATCCATTTTCAACTGCTGACATTGACCAATCACTACCAATACATGCTTCTCCAACTGGAAGATTTAATCAGAGTTCTGATTCAAGGGAATTTTGTACTGAAATGGAGCACACCAGTGTTGGTTCAGATGATGGGGACATAAACGAGAATTTAAGTCAGCCAAATACTGGCACAGATGTTCACACCAATGGACCAAATGGAATTGTGGATTTGGTGAGTTTTTATTCTTTTGTATCCATTGAACAATGTTTAGAAAGTCGTGATCTAAAATGTCACCTTCTGAGTTTTGCTACAATTAGCCGGAAGATATACAGCTGGAAGGTGTGGCCTCTCAGCAGCCTGACTTAAATATGGATGACTCAGCTGTGGGAATATTGAATGATGTACAACATCTATGTGGTATGCTTTTCCTCTTAATAAAACCTATTATTTAATTTTTTGTATATGCAGAAAGTTGAAAGCCTGCGTTGTAACTCTCAGCTTACCAGGATATCTGGCTATTGCGTACTTTCCTGATACAGCCAGTGCTTCGTATCCATTTAAATACTCTTAGCTCTACTATTTTAAGTGCCTTTTAGAAGGATGAACATCATATGAGAAATGAAAGTTAGGTAGGATCGTAATTTGAGGCAGGTATTGCATAATTTCGAGTCTAAGTTTACCTATTAATTTGAAGCATAATCATGGTGATTTTGATGTGTTCACACAGCTTCTATGCTTGGAATCTGATTGTTCTTAACTGGTCTCTTTATAATTCCTTTTTTAATTATGTTTTATATGTGATATGTTTACATCTTTCCTTTGATAGATCAATCAGATCCTATGATAAGCTACGAACATGCCAGGGATGGGATCTCTAAAACTCAAGACAGTGAGCAAGAGCAAGTTCAAGATGCTGCACCAGTTGAACAAAATGAGGTTATAGGCCTTAAGTCAACTCTATACTTTAATTAAATACATAAAAGTGTTAGCAGTAATTGAAGTTCTGAATACGGACTTTGTATATGCAGTATGAAGTTTTCAACTCTTTTATTAATTCTTTTTCCTATCTTGTAATTTAGGCCTTTCTGTTTTTGTTGATCTGTTTTGGTAGACATTTCTGCTACATTCTTTTACGCATATGGTCATCTCTACCCTAGACTATATTGCCTGAAATTTACTAAGAGTTCCTTATGCAACAGAAAATTATGGATTCTTCTGTGGAGACAAGGAAAGAGCAAACAATGAACAAGTCACGTCCTAGCAAAGGACTCAAGAGAAAGGCTTCATCTAGAAGGCAAAGCCTTGCAGGTTTGTAGTGTTGCATCAAGCCTTCGGTTCCTTTATTTCTTAGTGTTGATTACCTTTCATGTTCTTAAATAACTTAAAAGTCGCGCTGTTGATAGCTGCTGGAACAACATGGGAGAATGGGGTAAGAAAGAGTACCAGGATCAAGTCAAGACCTCTAGAGTATTGGAAAGGAGAAAGATTTTTATATGGACGCATTCATGGGAGTGAGTTCATTTTGTTGGCTATCTATTTTGAATATACTATCATGATATATAATGCAGCTGGAGTGCTTTGGATTTGTTTTCTCCAATCTTGAGACAAATCCATTATCCAGATGTTGTTTATACATAATCAGGCATTGTTTACTGGATTTAAATTTTGAAGAAGCTTAAACTGTCTCAAGGCACATATTGCCCCGATATTGTGAAATTACCAATGGATGATTGTTTAACGCCCTAATGTGAGTAAATGAAATCAGCAATTTTGTTCATTTACATCATCTGTTGAAAAGGTCACATTTGCTTATTTCTGCTATTTCTGCCACCAAAGATAAGTTTCTACGAGGGGTGAAAACATTAGGAAATGTATGTCTTTGGTGTACAAGCACTTGATCCCTACTTGAATGCTATATTTATTTGGCTTCGAAGTTTCACTTGTTGCTTTAAACAGAAAGTGTTAAGATTGATCTTTCCTATTTTTTGTTCCTTTCTTTGCAAAACCGTTTGGATTGTCATTTTCATTTTTCATTTTTCAAGCTAATAGCATTGATTAATTAAACTGCCTTCTTTATGGCAGGTTTGCCTACTGTAATTGGGAAAAAGGTGAAATCATTTGCCTCTGATGAATACCAGGTGTTCTCTTATGTCAGTCCTGAATACCAGGAATTGCTCGACTTGGCCGCTCTACATTGAGACATAATCCATTGTTTATAAATTGATTGAGATATGCATGTGGAACTTGTCATCCCTTGCATGATATCTTAGAAGTCCAGAGCTCCTGATATAATCAGTTCACAAAATTAAGAGTTGTCACTCCCCAAGTTTCATATCTTACCAGTTTGCTTACAGGATGAATGCTCTGTTCCTCTCTTTTGCATTTGGTCATGAGCTGTTCTCATGATTAGCTAATCAATCTACTATGATCTCTTGTTGCTGTGTCAAGTAGTTGATAAACCCTTGTTTATGAAAATCAATGACGTGATAATTACTTTCTCATAGCATTTAATGCATGGTGGTTTGTTGAGAATGTTCAATCCTACCAAAAAGAAGCCAGACAGTCCTGGCTCAGGGTTTAAGTAACAATGAGACTTCTTAAACCCTTTATATAGCCAGTGCAGAAAACAAAAATCAATGGTGTGGGACTGGTGCAAATCTGGAGTCCTTCCTTGAGCCTGAAATGCTTGCCAATGCTTTTAATGATATCAGGTGATAAGTTCCATAATGATTTTCCTCAGGCTTGGGTTGTCAAAAATGTGTTTTACCGGGTGGAAACAAGATTAGGAGTGACAATGAATCGGTCCGAGTCTCTTAAGGCTTTAGCTCGAATCTGATCGGATTTGGCGTGTGTATTAACTTCAATTTAATCAATTGTTGCTTTCTTTTTTCCGTGAGCATACCCTACATTGGACTTTTCATGCTGATACCTGCAAACTTTTTGACCAATAAGCTCTACTTCTGTCAATGGCCTGAATGCACCAGACTTCCAAAACTTGATGCAAACCCTAGTTCAGTTTTTCTTTCTCCAAATTAGCAGCCCAAATGGAAAGAAGTAACTTGGTCAATTATACAATGATCCCCTTTTTTTCTCATAGGATATTTCCTTCCACTTTGCACATGTGAAAGAAAACTTTGCTGCTTTCTACATCAGAATTGAAGTTTGATGTACAGTCTTTTCTATCACTCTCTTCAGAAAGTCTTGTAGCACTAATGGAAAACAGTGCCTCCATTTTAGAAATTTTCATTCCCCTTCAACCCATCTATATAAGCTTGACAAAAAGAAACTTTCAACCTTGATGGATCCGATTTGTTCAAATCGGTTTAAAATCTAACTAAATTTAACCAATTGTTGATCTGACTTCTTTATAAATGTTAAGTTTGCATTTCACATTCATTGTTTGAGAAAATATAACACAGACAAGATCATACACCAATCGTCAAATACCAAAGTTAGGTATGGTTCCTAAACTTCTACACACTTCAGCATCACAGAGATGGGCAAGCACTTTTGAATATTGGTTTATGTTCTTGTCTTTGTTTCCTAAACTTTTACACACTTCAGCATCACAGGAATGGACAAGCACTTTTGACTATTGGTTCATTATCTTGTCTTTGTTTCCTAAACTTCTACTCACTTCAACATCGCAGAGATGGAAAAGCAATTTATTAGGACCGAGTCAAAAAGTATGCACTTCGAAATGACATAGACTTCCCTTAAGCATGGGGGCAAGCATTATTAAGGACTGCCTCCAAATTCAAAACCCTTAATTGCTATTGACTTGAAGCTCCATCTTGAATGATAATGTGTCTTTCAGTTTACCTGCTTGTGGATTGACTTGATCAGTCTTCTAACATGGCAACCATACATTAAAGCTTCCATTTGGAACTTTGGAATGTTGAATTCATAGTCATTGATGACTTCATTGATTAGACAAAGTCTTCATAACTTGTATAACTTACCTATTCTCATAAGAATCAGTTTTAAAATCCATAAACCCAATGAAACTTTAGTGACTCCATCTCTCACCTTTTATCCTGATTTGATTGTACATATTCCTTGCCTGACTTCTCCATTTATAGGGTAAACTACAAGTTTCAAGACTGGCAACCTTCCAAGCTTCTATTTGAACTGTTCAGAATCAATTAATCTTTTTTTTTAATTCAATCAGATACACTTTTCATATATATATAAATGATTTTCATCATCGTCATCACACCCAAGCCGATGTCCCGCGATGAATCAGAGTCTGGGGAGGTTTGATAGTACGCAACCTTACCCTTACATATTAGAGAGGTTGTTTTCGGTAGACCCACATGCAAATGAGACAATATAAAAATAATTTTCAAAGTACTTTTTCCATATATAAATTAACATGTGGGTATTTATTTTTCGCTTTCTTGAGTCTAAAACACTAATTTTTAAATACAATAAGCTCTTGTATTTGTTGTTTTCTCAAGTGGAACGTTTGTTACGGCAAGTTAGTTTGCCAAGATATTCACTTTTTCTCGTTTTCAATAAATATATATAAGTGCATAAGGCATGATTTGGAATTAATTGATGTAATGAAAAAGACAAGTGTACTATATATTATACAAGTCAACAAAAATAAGGTAGTGATGCACAGTGCTTGATTATTTAATATATAAATAGTAAATATTATTATACATTATAAAAATATAATATATGAAAGTGACGTGACGAAAATATTAATTTAACATGGCTAGTTGTGTAATAAATATTATTAGACCTTACAAAAATACAATATATGAAAGTTACGCGATGAAAATATTAATTTAACGTGACTAGTTATGTAAGTTGTATTAACAAGAACTTAACGGTAAGTTATTTTTATTAAAAAATTAAAATTAAAATGTTTTAACATTATATTTTTAAATTGAACTAATATAGTAAATAAAAATTATTATTGGATCTTCAAAGTTTTTGTGAAAATAACATGAGATTTTGTTGCTAGTTCTGTGGCTGCACGTTATTGTCTCGTATGGCAAGATTCATGTCTTTTAAGTTATGTTTGGTTAGAAGTAAAGTTCTTTATGGAATAGAATGGAACGTAAATGATATAATATTAGAAAATTGTTGTTTGAGAGAGATGGAAGGGTTTATAATTAGTGTTTTGAAAATCGGACCGGACCGATCGGTCGGACCAGAGAATCGGTAAATCGGAGCATGAAACGGTCCGGTTTAGCCCGGATTTTTTGTGAGTGATTGACCCGTTCATTTTGCGGTCGGACCGGTAAAAACCATTGAACCGGTGAAAGAAAGAACTGACCGATCTATTTAAAATGCCTTGATTTTGATGATTTCAACTTCAATGAATATTATGATTAGTGATCTTTTTTTAATCTTTTTAATGAAATATGAGTAGTGAGCTTTGTTATTTTATTTTATGTTGTGTTTGGCGAATTTCTTTTAAAAATTGTATATTTTAAAGTTTAAAGGTTTAAGTTTACAATTAGATAAATAAATAATTAAATAATATGTTTAAAAATTATCTTATATATATAATGTATAAAATAAAAATTTATATATTTATTAATCACCGGTTCAACCACGGTTGAATTCCGGTTAAACCATTAATCCTTCAATCAGTTGCTTCTCAGGTTCAATTACCGGTCCGGTTTTTAAAACATTGTTCATAATGTAATATAGTGAAATGTTGTTTTGATGAATAGTTTATAATATAATATAGTGTAAAGTTGTTTATCATTTTACATTCCATCCTAAACGTCCCAAATCGGAAGTTTTTCATTTTTACTGTTTAAGATAGAATGAGATGTAATATGAAACTCTCTTCTTTCATCCCATTCTATTCCATTTCATTATAAAACTTCCTAAAAAGTGATAGAATAATATTACATTTCATTACATTTTACTATAAAGCCTTCAACCAAACAAAGCCTTAGTACTAATGGATATCTCAAATAATATCAGATCCTTAAAACTTATTAATATTTTTTATTCATTTTTAATGCAAAAAAAGGTATTTTGGATGTGTTAATCATGCTTAATTAGGTCATCATATTATTTTTTTTTTCATAAGACTAATTAATCTTTGAAATAATCAAAATCTCATCAATAAAACTAAATTTCTTATTCAAATCTTAAATTTTGTACTTACTTATCACTATGCGCATTCAATTTTTATTTTAACTTGTGTATATTTACAATTAGAACTAATTTTTGCGGTACTTATTTTAAGGTAAAAATATGAATAAATATTACGAGACTTGGTATACAAATTAAAAACGGCGTTGTTTTATTTAAAAATTTTGAATTTTAGACTGAGATAAATTTAATAATTCGAATATGAGATCAACTTAAAATCTAAAATTCTGAAAATAAAAAAAAGTTTAAACTCGACCGAAACTTAATAAAATCAACCTAAACTTATTACTTTTTTTTTGGGTCTTAGACCAAGGTATCTACTGGCGGATTCAGTGACTAATACTGGCGGATCCAGTGACTAATCCCCTCGTTGGTTTAAAGACACCTCACAGGGTGGGACAGCTGACCCAGGGATTTAAGGCTGCTCCATACCCAAAGTCAAGGATCGAACCCCTGACCTTTGGTTAAGGATAGATGAGTCCCTACCACTCAACCATACCACTTGAATTAAACTCATTACTTTTTGATCAAATTAAACTGGATTTCAGCCAAAACTAAATTAAATCAAACTAAACTCGTTAATTTAAAACCAAACTAACCGTAGATCAATTAGGATGGACAAGTTTGTGCCCTTCCATTCTTAAATAATGTTTCTACTCAAATCACATCATGGAAAACAACAATTTTTTTTAAAAAATGGGGAAGAACCGAAAACAGCTTACACTACAAGTCGAGGGATACAGAGTTTTGACATATCTGCAATAAGAAATGGGTGGCACCTAATAGGTGGGTTTATAAAAGTGATGGTTCCTAAATTAAAATGTGTGGTATAGTTCGCGAATCAGTCTGCACATCTATTGTTTTCTCGATAAATATGACGATGAATAACCGTCTAATTTCAAGTGAACAGTACATGAACTAATCAATGGTGTGTACAGCTAATCAATGGTGTGTGACTGACTGTCTTCCATTAACCATATCCATCGTTTTCTGCTTAAAAGACGAGAACCTTTTCCGGCACAAAATCATGTTCTTGTCTTTCGGATCTCACCAAAATGCAAGAAACCCTCAAACAGTTGCCAGTTTGGAGTGATGTGCCGATTCTTGGTTGGCTAGTTAGGATAATTTGTACCCAACAAGAACATAAGGACAATGATGAACGGCAACTTGGGGTTTGGAATTTGGTATCTTTGGTTTGGTCCCAATAACTTGATGCCGTGTTCTTTTTCTTTTCAGCTTCTAGGTTGGTCCAACCTATAATCTGATTTTTCAATTTTCCCAAATAGGAAAAGACTTTTGTAATCATTCTGTTTTTATATATATATATAAAAAGGAACAGTCAACACAGTTTACAAAATGAGTCGGAGGAAACAGGTATCCGACTGATCCTCAACTAGGAGAGAATGACACCCGATAGGTGGACTTTCTAGATAAGTAACCCCTAAATCAAAGTGTGTGGCGTAATGAGCCAACCAATCAGCGCAGCGGTTACCCTCGCGATAAATATGCCGATGAGAAATTGTCCAGTTGCGGGAGAGCAGCTCATTGATATCCTGAACGATGGGGTTGAGTGCCTGCGCTCTACCGACGGCGGAAGAAATCAATTGGAGGGCCGCAGTGGAATCGACTTCCAACACAATTCTGTGGTATCCGTAGTCCCAGGCTATGGAGAGTCCAATATAAATCCCCCACAGTTCGGCCGACATCGGGGTACACCAATCAAGATTGTGGGTGAACCCACCGATTATTCTGTTTTAACATGGCAAAGATTAGAATTTTGAATTTGGTTAGTTAAAGATTGAATAAAATTTTAAATTTTGAAATATTATTGAAAAAAATTATTGAAAAATAATGTCCTTGATCATCGAATAATTTAAATTTTAATTTAAAATTGTTAAAAAAATTTAATTAATTTAGTTTAATTTATAAAAATTAATTAATTTACGACACTCGACATTTTGTTAATAAAATGATGACTTTAATAATAAAAATTATTAAAGTAAATCAAATCAAAAAATTAAAAATCGAACTAAAGAATTATTCAATTTTATAATTTTATAATTGAACGAGTTTTTTAATGTTACAAATAATAAAATAACACAAAGAACCACAATTATCTTATTAAAAACCTAATTATAAATACATATATACAATTTAACATTCACCCCAGTCCCATCCCATTGTCACAAAGCAACCAAAGACAAAAACAAGTTTGGGAAAATCAATATAAAACTCAAAATTAGAGCTCTGAAT
>JANKOE010000005.1:3191655-3205968 GCA_026284465.1 Erythroxylum citrifolium
TTGAGTTTTATATTGATTTTCCCAAACTTGTTTTTGTCTTTGGTTGCTTTGTGACAATGGGATGGGACTGGGGTGAAGGAGACGGCAGTTGAATATTGGGATGTGATAATTATCTCTCCTCTTGTTGTCTATGATAGATGCCTGACTGCCGAATTATAGGGAGTGTATCCTGAGCTTACACTCGCCTGGAGTTTAGGTTATCGTTAGATTAAACTCGAAGTGAACTTGTTTTTGGTGATCAATTTCTTATCATCTGCGGCTAATCGGGCTAAGGCTCTCAATCTCCTAGTTCAGAGTATTCATGTACTGTTCACTCGGAACTGAACAGTTATCCATCGCCACATTTATCGAGAGAACAACAGATGCGTAGACTGGTTCGCGAATTATGTCACATATTTTGATTTAGAAACTACCACTTTTGTAAACCTATTTATTGAGCGCCACCCGTTTTTCATCGCAGATATATTAGAACTCTGTATCTCTCAACTTATAGTATAAGCGGTTTTCGATCCCCCTCACAAAAAAGGGCTCATGTATTTGGATGAAAGGAACCAGCTTTCCATGCAATTGCAGCGTCTTGTGCTGTGGTCTGTGGACCATTCTAATCCTGTTATTCATGATTTCAACCGTAGATCGTGTCAAATTCTCGCAAGATCAATGATGAAGTAAGCTTATAATTATCCTGATATAGATCTGTCATGATTCTTATCCTAAAAAAGGCATCATAAGAAGGGGCCAAGATTTCCGTTGCCCATAATTTTGTGTCAATCCTGTTCTAGTCTTCTAGATGATCTTACTTACACAATTTTTTGAGTCTCGTATATTTATGTGAATAGGATCGTCAGGAATAGAGTTAACACAGAGTTATAGGCACAGGAGATTTGATCCTCATAAAAAGAAGGAAACGAAGAAGTTCATAGTTGTCCGGGAACATATAATGTGTTCCGATTAATTAATTCATATCTTGTTCTATTAAATTTCATCCACATATTTATGTAGGATCCAAATAAATGTGTTGATAAAATTATGTGGCACAGAGTTTAAAAACTCCGACGAGAACAAATTGCTCCAACCCATGTCTATCCGGCAATCTTTGATGCTTTTCAATTATAAATTTATGTGCTAATGTTTTAAAAATCAACTAATTTGATCAGTTTAACAATTAAAATTTTGAACTGACTAATTTTTCAGTTTGATTTAGTTTAATAATTTTTGTTGTTAAAAATCGAATTTTTGAAATTAATTAATTCATTTCCATTTAAGGACAATTTTTTCCAATAATTTTTTAAATTCTTCGATTTTATTTTATTTTAACTGATTTATGAGAGTCTAATACTAGCTTAATTTTGTATACTTTAAATATCTTGTCTTATTAGTTTAATTTTCGGTCTGATTTTTAAAACATTGGTATACACAACTATAAAATTTATTTATATTATTCATGTTTATAATCATTGATCAAAGGAATGTTTGCCTAATTTACTTTCTATGTGTATTAGATCATCATAACTAAACATAAGTAACACAGCTAGGGGACGTAATCTTCTGTACCCTTCCTCTGTATCTACTCTGTGCTTATTGCATCTAAGTCATCTATTTATGTGGGACCTACATAAATAGATAACTTAGATGCAATGAGTACAAAGTAGGTACAGAGGAAGCGGTACAAAAGATTTGAGGGCCACAGCCAGATCATACCTTTAAGATTGATAGAATTATTGTCTTAAACAAATTAATTACTGTTAGGACAGGACACTCTTGCAAGGATTGCAATAAGTTAGTTTAAGATAATCTTGCACGTTCGATGTCAATGAGAAGCTTGACCCCTAAAGTTTGGGCGTTTCTAAATTAGAAGAAGTCAATTGTAGGCCTATCCTTGTTATGGAAGGCTTATGTTGGTGTGTAATTAACAATGTTTTGAAAATTAAATCCAAAATTAAAACAAAAATTTAAAATTTAAAAGTTTAATTAGTAATAGTTCAAGATTGAATAAAATTAAAATTTTTAAAATATTATTGAAAGAAATTGTCCCTAATTTAACTTTTAATTAAAAAGAATGACTATTAAATTAAAATTAATTGATTTATAAAAATCAATTAGTTTATAAATATTAACCAATTAATTAATAAATTGGTCAATTTTTAACAAAGGTTTATTAAAATAAATTGAACTGAAATGTTAAAAATCAAACCAAAAAATTAACTAATTTCAAGATTTTTACAGTTAAACAGGTTGAACTGGTTCAGTTTTTTAATCATATATAATTTGCAATATTTTCAAAATTAAACTGTTAAGATAAAAAAAATAAAATTTAAAGGTTTAACTAACATTAGAATATCATAAAATTGGTATACATTAAAAATTAAACAAAATTTAATAATTAAAATATGATTTGAAAAAGATACTATCCTTATTTATTGAAAAAATTTGAAGAAACATGATTTATTTTAATTCTTAAAAATCACTTAATTTAAGAAAATTGATACAATAATTGTTAAATCAGTTAATTTTGACTAACAAGAATAAACTAAATTAGAAAATTGATATGATTTATTAAGTATTTTAATAATCTGTAATTAACAAGTCAATTAGCTTTTAAATTAGTATATTCCTACTTCAAATTGAGCTCTTCTGGCCATGTGAGTGTTAGGTAAGTGTCAGGCCGTTCATGAATTCAATTGCATGCATACAAGAAAACCAAAGATACCCTCTTTTGGCTTGAAAGAACAAGACATGTTTGCATAAAAAATGAGTGTGGTCGGAGTCAAAGCATCACTAAACCTAATTGTGACAACCAAAGACACTTGTTCCTTGACCCCATCGTCACGGGAATTCACGAGCTGTTTACTCGCAATTAGACTGTTACTCATCGGCATGTCTACCGACAGGACAACAGATGCGCCGACTGACTTGCGGCTCATTTTGATATCGGCATTCATTATTTATCTACCACACTCATAAAGTGTCACCTTATCCTTTTAGAGGATTTGTCTGAAACGTTAGTCCCGAGACACTTGTTCCTTACATAAAGGTCGTCGCACGAATTTGAGGAACCAGAATGGGATTGGGAATCAAACCATGCTTGACACAATAATTAAGGTTTAGTATAATCAAGTCTCAAACTAAACCTCCATCATTCTCGTGGAATATGTCGAGTTTAGTATGGGAATAATTGGTTTGTTCAAATGAATAATGAGGTCAAGGGAATGTCATTTCTGACTTCCCATAAGAAATAGTTGGAGCACATGCTTTAAGCATTATTAATAATTAGTGATTAAAAAAATTAAATCGGTTCAACTCATTAAATTATGATAATTTAATAATTTTCATTATTACAAATCGATTGATTTATTAACTAATTTACAAATTTTTTAAACTAATTAATTTTTATAAACTAAAATAAATTATTTATTTTCAATTAGATTTCAACATTTTTTAGTAAAGATAGTATTTTAATTTTATTTAATTTTTACTATATATTAATTTTATAATAATCGATTAAACCTCTAAATTTTAAATTTTTTATCTTATTTATTTTATTTTTAATCTATTTTTAAAGCATTGCTAATAATGCAACCCTTTAAAATACCTCTTGATTCATAGGGGAGATTTAGGTTTCATCCTCCAAAGCAAGGTTTTATAACTCGGATCGGAAGTCGAACCGGAGTCCTTGGTGGTCATCAGTTCGACCAATTCGACCACCGGTTGAATCGGTGTGGCGTCATAATTACGCAATAATTATATTTAATTGTATATAATATTAGTAATATTAAAAAATAGACAAATATATCAAATGATATAAATTTCTATACTTCTGTTAAATTACTGGAGAAAAGATGGGTCCAGTCAAACTGGCCGATCCGATCCAGGTTTCAAAACAAGGCTCCAAAGTTAAGATTTCAAAAAGGAGTATTTGATATAATTTACCAAAGTCTTATTAGAAAAAGACCATATTCCTCGGACTTTTCGAAACAATCTTCGGAATTTGCGAGAGTTTCTCCTGCCATCTCTTCAAGGGACACTTCCGAGGTTTTTAGGGTAATGGTTTGGTTTCAACACGATAGTTTAATAATACAAAGTATAATTTATTCACCTCTTCAAGGGACGCTTCCGAGGTTTGAAGGGTAATGGTTTCAAGTTCAGCACGATAGTTTAATAATGCAAAGCATAGTTCACCCCTCGAGACTACAAAAATTGAATTTTATATTCAGGAAAACCTTTTTAAATTGATACTCAGTGGATTAATAAACTCTCTAAGATAATATTTTTCTTCGATTCTGACTTGGGTTAGTTGAAAATTTAACAAATTTCGATAAAATAATAAGATAATATATTTTCAAAATATCCCTATATAAATATAGGGTCCTGGTCGGGTCGGCTGTGCTAGGCTCAGGCCTATTTTCATATGTTCACGGCCCGTCCGGCCCATCGGGAGTTAGACTCCCATGCAAACGCAAAGATCTACGTAAATCTAGCATCCACAGCATATATAAGGTACTATTCTACCGTGATTGAGGTATGAGACTGGAACCTTAGCTACTCGTCTGCATTCTCAGCTACCAAAACCTCTTACAAATATTGACTTGAGCATCGGAGAGGCCTCCCGGGAATCAACTCCTGGCCCGCCGTTATTTGTTTTGCAGGTATTTCATAGTCAGAATCGCACAGGTCATAAATCAAAACAACGACGTTCAACCTCAGCAGAATCCGGCAGAACCAGGTCTCATTAATATCATAAATTAATAATTATCCCATTAATAACATTATTTATTAGTTTTCGTTAATATTATATACAATAAATCTATGTTTTAGATTCATTCAATCAATATAAAACACGAATTTTTCTAAAATACGATACTTTTTAATGTAATTAAAATTTAACTTCAATCAATTACAGAAATCGTTTTAAATTAATAAATATTAATTTATCGGTTAATTAATAAAATAATAAGTATCATAATTTCAACAAAATTAATTTATAGTGATTTTACCGGAGATAAATGTGTTTCTTTCTTCCAAGTCTTGTACGGGTCACATCAAAGAACTAGCGAAACCGAAAAATAGCATATCTCTATCATGGACCACCGACCCTCTTGAAGGCATGTCTCATACCTTGTGTGCACGGTTTGATGAGATCTATTTAATGAGGATAATTAGTAAAAATATGAGTTAATTACGATAGCTTATATTGACAGTTAGCCTTGGAATAATTGATAACCTTATGGTTACAATTCAAGTGTACTGTTGAAATATTGCCTAATATAATATAATATATTCGTCGGTAAATTTACACACGGTCGTTTTAATGATGTCATTATCCGTCGGTTGATTTCATTGCTAATTTATATTACCGACAAAATACAGACATTTTCTGTTAATAATATCTATTGCTAAACAATTTTTTTTGTAGTGAATATTTTTATCACATGATGTAGTTTATTATATTTTTGCCATGTCACAAAGTTAGAGAGCCATCATAATCACGCAAGAAAAGGGTGTGGAAGTAAATTGAATATCGACTTATTTTTATCAAATATTCAAATATTAAACATTTTATATATAAAAGAAAAAAGAAAGAGAAGAACATACGCTAACTTACTGACATAAGCAATTGCCTGTTTTAACTCATGAAAGGACGAATTCAAGCAAATTGTAGAGTTTGACTTTAGAACCCTCTCAAAAGTTTTTTTTTTTTAATGTCCCTGTATTTTTAGAAGGATTCTAATTATGAGAAGATATTTTTAAGTCATTCACACCCAAATTAATCCTCGCTCGAACTGAATAAGTTCTTTGTAGAAAATAAAGCTCTAACCTTAAGTTTTAAACAACTGCATATATAAGAAAGTTTGAACCCGCAATTTCACTTGAGTCAAAAGAGTTGCTTACTAACTCACCCGTGCCCACACAACTTCAGTCCCAGGATTTTAAGCTAAAGCCTACATGCTTACGTGATAATAGTTTAGTTATGATGAAGCATTTTAAAGGAATGAGTGTTCCGTTAATCATTGAACATCATACAGAGAGCTAACTTGTAGCCCACAGTATAGGTCAATGTGGCTAACATGGGGTCGGCAAATCGCAGAAGGCAAAAAATGGTTAAAGATTGGGTAGTAGCTCATAGAAAGTTAGAAACTTACGTATGTGAACATGGGTATAGCCCCTAGAATGGAAATTTTGGAAGGAAGCAATTGGAAGGATAAGAGAGAATTCATGTGATAGAAGTAGACAAAACACAAAAAAGTGCACTTTCTCTAAGAGCCTTAAATCGGTGATGATATGTTTAAAGTTTAAAAGATAATTAAATTATTTTATAAATTTATTCAGTATTAAATTGTTATAAAATTATTATATATAATAAAAATTGCATAAATTTGAAATATGATAAAAAATGAGACTATAACAACAACATCCAATAAAAAAAATTCCATTAAAACGCGAGATCATAAGAGGTTTAATAGTATAGTATATATAATAAAAGTTGAATAAATTCCAAGAATTTAAAATATGATAAAAAAGAAATTATTCTTATTTATTGAAAAAGTTGAAGTATAATTAAAAAATAAGATTATTAATTAAAAATCAATTGATTTATTCAAATTTATAAAAAAAACCCAATAATTTAGCAATTAATTAATAAAAACAGTAATTTTTAATAATTAAAATAAATCAAACTAAAAAATCATCTTTTCAAAATTGTATTGTTTTCAAAATTTTAATTATTGTTAATTAGTAATTACCATTCTTAGCCAAATGTCGTTATTAGTTAGTAGTTACTCTGGTTAATCCTGTTTTGAGGCAACGTAATGAATGGTTAAAAAACGCCAAACTATAAGTATAGATAATGATCTTATCTTATCTTTTGCCTTTCGCCTGATCTTATCTTTTGCCTTTCGTCAGTCCAAAGAGATAGACTTGAATGACACTAAATTGGAACAATCTGAGTCTTAATTACATTACATTTTACGTATTTAGCTTCCTTGCACATTTACATATGCCATTAGAGAAACTGTTGGTCTAATTTAGGGATGTGTTCCATTAGTGAATGTTATTATTTCTCGTTACGGACGTCTTGCTTCCGGTAACAATTTGGGAGTTGAAGCTACTAGAGAACTGAAGGGCTGTTAGGAACCTGATGCTGAACAAGGCTAGTGATTAATCAGCAGTTAACCAATCAAGTATGTGACGACTCCTTGTGTGCAGAAGTATACAGACTATATAAGAACCTAAGAGATCTTAGAGTTTCAGATTTATCTCGTTTTAGAGTTTTTGAAGTGAGATCTTATGAGCTTAAAATTAGTCGGAAATGCCTAATGTAAAAGAAAAAAAAAGGTTTTGAAGAAAACTACTACTGCCACTTGGTGATGTGATATAATTAAGTCATAAAGTAAAAGAGTTAATAACCGAAGCAGTCATGCTTATCAATACATGGATTAGTGCTAAATCCATGGCACCGGCTAAATAATTATTTATTTGGAAAATCCGTTTCACAGCTTAACAGTCTGGTCCGATACTTGTCTTTGCCTCTTGTTTTGTCTTGATCTCTATTGGTTCTATGCTATGTTTCATTTTTTCTAGAATACTACTGCTTCTCTCTAGACGTTGTTTTGGTTTCCGTATCAGCATACTGTGTGTAGGCCCCTATATATACGTAACCAACATCCCTACATTCTATCCGTATCTTAATCAACCCATCTTCTATTTTCGTTTGTTCTCGTCTGGGTTTTGATCCAAATCTCTTTATCTCTTGGTTTTCCTCCGAAAGATTGTTGCTTTTGTCTGCATATCATATCTGCATATAACCTTGCTGTTTATTGTCATGGAGTTGATGCCTGGCCTTCCTGATGATGTTGCTTATGAGTGTCTTCTTCGCGTAACGTACGACAAGTTAGCGAGGGTGGCCTCAGTGTGTAAAGAGTGGAGAGGGGAGATCGAGTTGCCGGAGTTTCGCCGGCGCCGGAGAGAGATCTGTAAAAGTCAAAAGCTTGTTGTGGTCGCGCAAGCGACAGTTGGGCCTAATCCCTGTTGTCCACTCGCGAAGTACCGAACGCCGGTTTACCGGCTTAGTCTTCTTGAACCGGAGACGGGTTTTTGGTCGGAGCTGGCTTTGTCCCCGGAGTTTGAACATGGTTTGCCGATGTTCTGCCGAGTGGCAAGTGTTGGATTGGCTCTTGTGGTTTTGGGTGGGATGGATCCGGTGACTTGGGAAGTTTCCAGTTCCGTTTTTATTTTTGACTTCATCTCCGGCACGTGGCGGCGTGGCCACGATATGCCCGGTTCCCGACGGCAGTTTTTCGGATGCACGTCGGATTCTGATCGGATGGTGTACGTGGTCGGCGGACATGACGATGACAAGAATGCATTAAAATCTGCAATGGCATATGACGTGGCAAATGATGAGTGGGTTCTATTGCCTGACATGGCAAGAGAACGAGATGAGTGCGAGACAATCTTCCAAGGTGGCAAGCTCCACGTCGTTGGAGGGTATTGTACTGAAAAGCAAGGTCAGTTCGAGACAAGTGCTGAGGTGTTTGATACTACCACCTGTCAATGGGAACAAGTGCAAGAAAACTTCTTAGAAACTCCTACGTGTCCTAAGACATGCATAGGTGGCAATGATGGGCAGTTATACACACGTCGAGGCAGTGATGTGGTGGCACTTAAAGAGTCCACGTGGCAAACTGTAGCCAAATTACCTGCTGACGTTGGCAACGTGGCTTATCTGGTACAATGGCTGGACAAGCTGTTGGCGATAGGCTCTGCAG
The DNA here is from genome assembly GCA_026284465.1 of Erythroxylum citrifolium. Classification (NCBI taxonomy): domain Eukaryota; kingdom Viridiplantae; phylum Streptophyta; class Magnoliopsida; order Malpighiales; family Erythroxylaceae; genus Erythroxylum; species Erythroxylum citrifolium. Next base: position 3,200,418 of record JANKOE010000005.1, read on the forward strand.
GATTTGGCCAGTTCTGTAAGGCTTTTGTGTTGGACCTGAAGAGTTACAAGTGGACAGAAGTGAGGACTCCTGAAGAGTTCTCAGGTCCTGTTCAAGCAGGTTGTTACTTGGAGATTTAGGATCCTGATAGAACTTATGTTCGCCTAATATCACATGTTTTGGATAAATTACTTGAGAATGTACGTAGATGAGATCAGAATTGTGTACATAACAGGAAATGGAATGCTTTTTTTGCCATTGTTACTGAATTTGCAGAAATCACAGAGAACTTCTGTGGAAAAACATCTCATAGTGGTTTCATAAACTTTCTGCAAGTTGGTCAATGCCAATGATGCTAAATGAAAGTAATGTCTTTCTTTTCTTAATCCAGCAGCCAATTACTTCAATAATCCACAATAGGTCACATGTTTTGAAGTTGACCTTGTTGCTGCCGCCATAAACTTCGTCTCTAATCACTGATTGAACCTTTAATCTTTTCTTAAATTCCGGAGCTGTATCAGTACCTTGGAAATCGATTTAACATCATCAAATCCTGACTTTTTCAGGACTATGAATCTGTTAATTGCAAACAATCAGTTTAAAAAGACATCCTTGTCAATGGACCCAGAAGAATCGTGTCAGGATTGTCTTTATTTACTCTGAATCGGGACTCTTAAATGATTTTTGTTCATTAACATTAGTATATAAGCACTTAAAAAGGATCAAACGTCATTGCTCAATAAGTATCACAGAAATATCTGATGGAAACAAAGAAGATTATCAGATCTGTCTGTTCTTGCTGTTGTAACAAGTTTTGGCAGTTCTGTCCCTCTTGTTAAAATATGTAAAGAGACACATCATTGGAATCCGGAACAAGGTTTTCTTTCCTTTCTTTATGTGCCTGCTTGCTGCAGAATTCAAGAGACTACGTGTTACTCCTTGTGGATAAACCCATTCAAGTATATTGTTTTTTCTTTTATTTTTATATCGGTGAAATCTGCAGATGTAGTCTACGATTGCACTTTCTATATAAACCAACCAATCAAGTGTTCCGGATAAACCGCTTTACGAATTCAGTTTGATTGTTATCTTTAACATGTATCAAGAACTCCATCCTTTTCCAGCGTGTTAGGATGTGTGAAACTTGAAAAGCCAGTAACCCTTGCTTCATAAGCATCAAGAAGTAAATTTTGGGTGTAGCAGCAAAATAGGCAAGAATTTTTCAGTAATTCAATCTCACATTCCTGATAACAGGTTAAGCATGGACCTCTCCAAACCTACTGCTCATAGTATGGAGAAATACACACTCACAGGTTTTTTGTTTCTTTCAATTTGAGAATCAATCAAAGAATGAATGTATCTAGTGGGTGGATGTTACTTAGGTCTTAAACACTTGTAAACAACCTCTGCAAACTTCTTGTACATGTGCCTCTTCAAATACATCTTCTCGACTTTCTTCCTTCCTTCTATTCCCATTTGCAGCCGCACCGAGGGGTTCTCGAGTAGAAATTGGAGATTCTCTGCTAGGACATGACTTCCCGGCCGTCCGACAGGGTGAAGAAGGCCTGTCACATTGTGATCAACAATTTCTTTTGTGCCTCCAGAGTTAGTCCCCAGTACCTGCACAATCAAGTGGTTAAAATGCGAATGTCTTTGCTGTAGGCAACAGCAGTTTATTCTATGTTACTCAGACTGCAGAATCTTCAGCAACCAGTTAAATTTTTTTGGTCGAACGAAAAAGGAAAGCTGCTATTGAGAAGAGCAAAGAAAACACAAGCATTCAGTATATCATATCCTTTGCAGTCCTGAGAAGTAATCGCATAGCTTAAGTTCCACAGATGATGATCAAACTTCACCATGAAAAGATTCAGCTAGCCATTTATTACACTTGCCAGCCACATGAAAAAAGGAGCATATAACATTTATTGCTTACCGGAAGACCGAAAGCCATTGCTTCAATGGTCACTCTACCGAATGTTTCTCCCACTCCCTGCAAAATATGTCATTCGTTATATGTGTTAATTTTACACAGAAAAGATATTACAAGTTGAAAAATACAAAATAGGGCAAAAGCATAGGTCTTGTTTGTGTAAAAGAATGATAAATTAAAGAAGAGGAAGTGATCAAAGAGATCAGACATAATTTTGTTGAATCAGCTTCAACGTAATGCAGCATTAGGCCATTATAAGATGTTAAAAATGACAGAAGAACAGCTATTATGTCATTGATTCCTCAATCATTAGGAAGATATTATACAACTGCAACATGCTTGGGATCCTTCTCTTCGGGCCCTGTAAAAAGAATGTGAAAGTGGAACTTTTTGTACACAACAAGCACTCCTGTTAGGATGTCGTTCAGATGGATCATATTACCTGGGAGTTTATGATATAAACATCTGCTGCAGAGTATAGAGAGGCAACACGTGTAGTTGCTGGAGTCCACATCACTGACTTTGACAAGTTCTGATTCTTGTTTAAGAAGTTCAGCATTTCTTTGACATAAAACAACTTGTTGCTTTTGGAACCAACAGATCCAATAAGAATCTTAAGATCCTCTTTCTGTGCTCCTTCACTAGACATAGTTTTCGTTAAATGAATCAAGCCTTGTTTCTTAGGTTCATCAAGCCTGATGAACTCATTGGACACTCCTAATTCATTTGAAAATTTGCCGCTGTTGCTTGAATCAAGCAATAGAGATCTCAGATGATGCTTTGCAGCCAAGGTAGCCTTATCTTCACTGCTACTCACTGAAGATCTCATTTTATGAGTATGTTCATGGTTAAACACCAGATTTGCAGATTCAAGAAGTACTAGCTGGCCCTTTCCAGGGTTTATACTACTAAGAGAGATTACAAGCATGTCAGTATCTTGCAATCCCATCTCTTTTCTTACCGAATCCCGAAGTAATCGTCTTTTCTCCAGCATCACATCAGGAGGTGATGATGGAGTATTTAATGAACATGCAATGCCAGCCACAAAAGCTAGTTCATCGTTAACAGAAAGTTGAACTATAGCAGGTGAAGATCTGAGTTTTATATTCTCTTGTTCACACCAGGTTAGCCATTGCTTGGCCTGAGTCTCAGAAAGAAACACCACCATTTTCACCCGATCAATAACAACCTTAGATCGATCAAAGTATTCACGTCTATTTTCCATAATCCACCAAGCAATTTGACTTGCACCAGCTGGAAAATGATCAATATATTGATCTGGAACAAAACACATCATTTGATGGACATGCCACCATCAATATTAGCAACTTCTACGGTACATACTTGTATAGAATATATTGTTTCCCTAATTTCAGAAGCATGCTAAACATGATGTTTTCTCTATGAAGAAATGAATAAAAGTTTAAAAGTGGAGTTTAACTATCCACGATGCACATACTGCAGATCTTGTAAGTATGCTAAACATGATGTTTTCTCTATGAAGAATTGAATAAAAGTTTAAAGTGGGGTTTACCTATCCACGATGCACATACTGCAGATCCTGCAATTACCAGATCTGCCTTCATAGCAGTTTTGAAGCTGAGCTCGGCTCTGTCCTCCAGTACTTTAATCCTTCTTCTAGCAAGTTCTGGCATCAGGCCACCCTTCTTGCTAAGAACAACAGCAGAAACTCTAGCTCCACAACTCAAAAGCTCAGTAGCCAATTCCAGCATTGAAAGCGGGGCACCCGTCATTGACATTTCATGGAATATCAGAACAAAATTCCTTGACCATACAAACCGTGCAAAATGCCCTTTCCTATCACATGTTCCTGATCGTCTCTCAGGACTCCATCCCAAGAGTCTGTCCTCCACTGACCCAAATGGACCAACAAGCAAACCATAAGAAGAATTCTTCTGAGGAATGTCTGGTTCCTGCACCTCAACATCATTGCTTTCAACCTCTACTCTAGCCTTCTGTTTAACATGTGCTTTACTCCGAGACCTGTGCCTTGATCTCTTATTCTTCTTCCTTGTAGTCGTATCATGCTTAGAACTCACCTCACTCCCTTTCTTTGACAAAACTACATCTATTTTTTTACCATCTTCAACCTCAATTTTATGGATCCCACTAAGACCACTTGCAGGCCTTTTATCAGCAAGCAAATCACGACGTGCATTTAGCTCCCCTTCCGAAACTGTACTTCTATTTTTCCTCAAAAACCCAAGAAATTCTCCCTTGTCATAACCATGAGCCCATCTGGACTGAACATAAAACGCAAGATAAGTCCACAGAGTGATCAGAAGCAACCAGTACACTATACGGTTACTCCGAAAACACTGCAAACGACCTCCACCACTCCTCCCTTCCCTTCGAGGAGTTCGGTTAGAAAGGGACCTCCTAAATGTAGGAGAGCTCCTGGGCGTCGATCTGCCTGACAATGTGGACTTCAAGCTGCCAGCAGGCCTCAATGGAGATTGCCTAACAACATTAACATGTAAATCTCCTCTGCTGATAACATCCTCCATTTCTTTCCTCTCCTTCAACTACACAACGACAACACAAGGCACAAGGCACACACTGCTCATTTGTCATAAACCATCCAAAAAAATCAACAAAAGTAAAGCCTTCCCGCAATCTATTACTCCTACAGCAACAAGAAATCACTAAATTTTGTTAAAGACCATTCAAATTAAAGATTACACGCAACAAAAAGACAACAGAAAAGGGTATCCAAATTCAAGATTCTCAACAACTGCATCTCCCTTTCCCGCTCCAATAATCTTGCCACAACTAACGATAACTTCAATGCACAACTAAAAACGAACTTGGTATTCTCTTAGACAAAAAAAGAAACAATCTTTCTTGAGAATTTACCCAAAGACTAAAAACCAATGACGGCAATCTAGAAAAAACAACCACCGAGTCGCCGCTTAGCTCCTGGCAGTCTTCAAGCAACCAGATGGAGACGGTTGAAGCAAAAGCTATCTCAAGATAATGACAGAGAAAAGAAAAAAGTTCACAACTTTGTGTATAGAGATCGAGAGAAAGAGAGAGACTTACAAGTACACAAACTTGTTTAGAGTGAGAAAGAGCGATCAGAAGGCACAAAGTAGGAAGAGAGAGAGACAGAGTTAGACTCGGAGTTGGTGTCTGGTACAGTTCTAGACAAAGTGGTACGTGAGAGTCAAACCACCTGCCATGTAGAAATATTAATCACAGAGTAATTAGTGTTGATCCTTGACACGTGGCACTTTTGATGGCTCAGTCCGACTTGTTGGTGGCTAGTTGTGCAGTTTTTAGTTAATTATATGGTTTGGTTAACCTCAATTACTTAAACTCTTTCTACGACTTAATTACTTATTTTAATCATAACCAATTAATCAGTTATTAAGTCAAACACTAATACATTAAATCACTTCACAAATAAATGTTAGAACGTTTTAGTAATACCAATGCAACTTTCCCTCAAAAAAAATAATAAAGTAATGCCAATGCAACTTTTACCGCAAATCATATAAAACAACCCTGGTGATATACTTGATTATTCATCTTAGTTTCTGTGTTTTTAATTCGTTCACCTTAGCCCCTGTGTTTTTTATTCTCATTCAAGATACCCCAATTAGGTATTTTCGGACAAAT
>JANKOE010000005.1:3214598-3258766 GCA_026284465.1 Erythroxylum citrifolium
TTCAATTTAGAAGTTATATTTTTATGTGCTATACAACCCGATGGATATCCAAAAACCCGAATAACCCAATGGATTTGAATATGGGTAGTAAATTGTAAAAATCGATGGATATGGATATGGATATGGATTGAGTCATAAAAAATGGATATGAATATGGATTGAGTAAAACCCGAACCGAACCTTACCCATTGCCATCCCTATTTGAGAGATTTATGATTGAATGTAAAATGATAAATATGTACTACCTAATATACCCTCAATAATTTTTTATAATATCAATTATACCGTCAATCGTAATAACACGCAGCAAGACAATACATCTTATTCTATCAAGGTTTAAATATTTATACATGCATTACATTCCGTTATACTTATCTTCTAAACAACATTTCACTATATTATATTATGAATCATTTTATCTCTTACAAACAATAATTTTCTAATATGACATCTATTTCCATTTCATTTTATTATAAACCAATAAAAAACCAACTACATGTAACCTAAATGTCTAACCAAAATAAATTATTTAAAAATATTTTTGTTGGGGTAGATTATTTAAATTTTCAAATTTGGTATCAATATATTAAATGTGTATAATTACATGATATGTCATTAATGTTAGTTCATATTATCCTATATTTTAGAGAATCATGCAGACACAGTTTTTATGTTGGAATTAATTTATAAATAAAATAGAATTAATTTAATAATTATAATGAAATTGGTTTATTCTAAATAAATTTACTCGCTTCGATTGAATTTATTTAACTTACTTTTACATAAATATTAATAAGTTTATTATGATGTTGATTTTTAAAATTAATAATAATTTGAAGTTTCATAAATTTTTAAAACATCTTTAAATTTGATAAAATTTTGGGAAAATTCTATCTCTCATTAAAATAAATATAATATTTATATTGATAAAATTAAGAGCATTTTACAATGTTAATTTAAAATTTACTTATCACACGTTATTATCAAATTCTTTTATTTAAAGTTTTCTTTAATTTATAAAGTTAATTAATTTATTAGAACAAAATCCATCATAAAACAATTTTTTAGGTAAAATAATTGTATTTACCTAAAAATATTTAATTTATTAGAGTGAATATATACTTATCTCCTTGTAGTGATCTGTTAATGGGTTGGATCTTAGGTATGATGGTTTACTTCATGCTTTACTTTCCGAGCGAAATCTGTGGTTCAAGTTTAACACTCCGACTCATTCGTGCATGCTTTACCAGAATCAGGAAGATGAAGATGAAGATGACCTCTTGATCAACCCCCAATTTGGGCACTCCAAAGGGTTGTTTATATACTTAACGTGACTGCAAAAACTGCTATACATGGAAGGAGATGCGTGTGTATTTACCTGCTAATGTAAAATGCAGCTTGCATGGAGGATTACCAGTTTCAGACACTCAATCCAACCTTCTGTACAGTCATGCTTAGCATGAAGATTTAACTAATTGGTAATGGCGATCTTAGAAATTAAAATTTTATAAATAGATTATATAATCTTCTTTTTTTTTACTAACTTATTATTCTAAAATTCAAAAGTTTGTTGTATTAGTTATATTTAATAAAAATAAAATTGTTTTAATTAGACAGTTTTTAACATTAAACGAATAAAATTGTTTTATTAAAATTTAATAAAGTTGTATCGTTCCATTTAACTTATTTTTTAAATTTGAGTCTAATTTTAAATTTGATCAATTTAGATTTAATACATTGTTTTGAAATTGACATATTTTAAATATAAATTTTAGGATAATAAATTATAAGCTCATTGGCTAGGTCGCTAGGCACATTTGATGGAAAAAAATAGCCCATTGACACAATTTTGGTAGGCAAAACAATCAATTGGCAAGGTCGCTAGACACCTTCAGTGAGAAAAAAGCCTGTTGGGCACCTTTGATAGGAAAAACAACTCGTTGGCACAGTTTTAGTGGGCAAAACAGTCTGTCAGCACAATCGCTAGGCATGTTCGGTGAGAAAAACAACTCGTTGGGCACGTTCGATGGGAAAAATAGCCCGTTGACACACTTTCGGTGGGCAAAACAATCCGTTGGCACAGTCGTTAGGCACCTTCGGTGAGAAAAAACAACCTATTGACATAGTTTTGGTGGACAAAACATCTCGTTAGCATGGTCACTAGACACTTTCGGTGGAAAAATAGCCTATTAGTACGTTTTTAGTGGACAAAACAACTTGTTGATACGGTCATTAGACACCTTCGGTGGAAAAAAACAACTCGTTACATATAATTCACTTTTATTTTTACATTCCTTTTTAACATAAAAAAACTCTATTTAATTTTTAACATCCCCTTATTGTATTGAAATGTATAATATTTTTTTTAATTTATCAAGGATATATAAAACATTAGGAGCGATTCTGCCCAGGCCTAGTAGAAATCTTGCTGAGAAGATTTAGTACTATGCAATCTTATCCGTAACTAGTAGAGAAATTGTTTCCAAATGTCATATATGAATGAATGAAAAAGAAAATTAAAAAAATAATAATAATAAAATAAAATATTTATTATAAATTAAATAATAATTATAAAATAATAATAATAGGAAAATAAAATATAATAATAATAGTAAGTAATTTTTAAATAATAAATCATAAATTTCATTATTTTACGTAATTTCATTTTTTATGTTTCCTTATAAATTTATAATATTAATAATAAAGTGCCACAAGTAACGTATAAATCCTATATAAACTCCTACTTGTTCATGAAACGCTTATCATTCCCACAAAGGAGAGGGAGACATAGACATGGAAGGAGAAAGAGTGAGAGCTCTAATGTCGGTCTGTGTGGTGGTGTTGTTATTGACAGGGCAAGCCACAGCAGAACCCTTCGGTGAATGCTACGCCAATTGCTTACTCCATTGTGCCATTTCAACTGCCAAAACATCTCTCATCGGATGTCCATTTAAGTGCTTGAGGGACTGTATCTTCAGCTCCAGTTCCCTTCTCGATGGCTTCGGTGTTCGACATTCCAGAGTCCACAACACCTGCACTCTTCAATGCGCTTACCCTAACTGCACGAGCATGACTTCCATGGACAACCCACGTACTGTTTTCTTCTCTCTTTCTTTCTTTCTTTCTCAAACACAAAGTAATGCATAGATTTGACTCTTCTTCCGTAACTTTTTCTCAGGAGAGATGGAGGTTGCTAGCTGCGTGAACAACTGTGGTAAACGATGTTCCGTCAAGAAGATGGTCAACTCATCCCCATGAGAAGTTACAGAAGAAAAGAAGAAGATGATGTAGTCACCGTAGCCGAAGACCTAGTTTCGTGTGTTAGTCTTTGCCAGATAATTAATATGAAATAATAAAGTGAAAAATAAAATTTAAGTTAATTATATTGGGCTATGATTTTTTTTAAATTTTAGTCTATTTTTAATCAAAATTTTAGTCTATATTTTTTAAAAATAATTTTGATATTATGTCAAGACTAAACAACAACAATCCCGTAAAAATGTCATAAAGTGATGCCGGAGGAGGTCCAATAAGGTAGCAATAAACAGGATTAAGACTATATTTGGTTGAAAGTTTACTAATAAAATAAAATAGAACGTTATATTATTTTATTATTTGAGACGAGAATTTATAATAGAATGGAATAAAATAGAATGAGATGAAAGAGGACGGTTTTATATATAACTCATTATATTATAAACAGTAAAAATGAGAAACTTTTAATTTATGAAGTTTAGGATGGAATGTTAAATGGTAAACAACACTTCACTATATTACATTATAAACTCATCATCTAAATAACATTTCACTATATTACACTATGAACCTTCCGTCCCTTCCAAGCATTAATTTTCTAATATTACATTTGTTTACATTCTATTCTATCATAAATCATTTTATTTCGTTAAAAAATTTCACGTCTTACGAAACATAACTTAATAGATAAATTATTTTTAAATGATTATCTAAAATTTCTTCCCTATAATAAATGAAATTAAATTCGGTTTGGTTTGAATTTAATTTAATTTAATGAGTCAAGTTTAATTTAAAAAAATGATTCAGTTGAATTTTAAATAGAATATATTAGAATTGACAATATTTTAAATCTGAATTTATTCGAATAATTCAAATTTCTCTTTACAATTTCTAAAATATCATCATTTTATTTGTAAATTTTAAAAATGTCATAAAAGCAACACAGGAGGTCCAATAAGGCAGTAGTACATATCCTTAAATCCTAATTAAGGCTATATTTGGTTTGCAGCTTGTTAATAAAATAAAATGGAATGTAATATTATTCCATCGTTTAAGACGGAAGTTTATAATAGAATGGAATGAGATAAAAGAGGAGGGTTTCATATTACATCTCATTTTATTCTAAAAAGTAAAAATGAGAAACTTTCAATTTAGGAGATTTAGGATGGAATGCAAAATGATAAACAACTTTTCACTATATTATATTGTAAATTCTTTTCCTAAACAATATTTCACTATATTACATTATGAACCTTTCCGTCACTCTCAAATAATAATTTTATAATATTACATTCATTTATATTCTATTCTATTATAAATTATTTCATTCAATTCTATTCCACAGCTTACCAAGCATAACCTAATAGTTTAATCTTAAAAAACTGATCCAGTTGAATTCTAAATAAAATAAATTATGACGACATTTTAAATTCAAATTTATTCGAATAATTCAAATTTCTCCTTACAATTTCTAAAAGATCATCATTTTATGTGTAAATTTTTAAAAATTAAAATTAAAATAATATTATTAAAAATAAAAAATAAAAAAGATTATTTTCAAACTAAAACTAGTCTTATGCAATTATCATCAAACCTAATTAAAATTGTTAAAATATAAATATAAAGTAATAATATATAAATTATTTATAAAAGTACTTTAGTTACTGTCCGATGATAAGATGGGGTGATGATTAAATCCATCGCATTGCTTAAAGTGCAAAACAGTGGAATACAGCTGGCCTGAGCTTTAAAATAGAAACTGAAAAAAAAGAAAATCTAATAATACACATATTTCTATGTTAAAAATAAATAAATTAATTTTATCATTATTCATTATTATAAATATATTTTTTAATAAAATAAAATTTTAACTCTTCCACTATCTTCACATAAATCTCCCAATTCTCACTCCCACAAAGAGAAATAGTACAAGTGAAGTGAGACTGAGAGACCAAGAAAATGGAAGGAGAAAGAGTGAGAGCTCTAATGGTGGTTGGTGTGGTGGTGATGGGGTTGTTGACGGGGCAGGCCACCGCAGAGTCTTTCAGTGACTGTTACAAAACTTGCGTACTTCTATGTGCCATTTCCTCAAACAAATCTGTTGCTTCATGTGCCTTCAAGTGCCTGAAAGATTGTATCTTTAACTCCAGTTCTCTCCTGGATAGCTTCGGTGTTCAGAAAACCAGTGTCCACAACATCTGCACCGTTCAGTGCGCTTATCCTACTTGCACAAGCGTCACTTCCAGGGACAACCCACGTACTGTTCACCTTTACTTTCTGTCCTTCTCAATACCAATCATATGAATACCTCGAGCTCGAGCTCGAGCTCGAAATCTATCTTGAATTGTATGTATCTGTGTATATGTTTGTCAGTGTTAACTCGTGATTTCATCTTCTACTTTTGCCTTTTTCAGGTGAGAAGGAAGTGGCAAGCTGCGTGAACAGCTGCGGCAGAGGATGTTCCAAGAAGAAGACCAACTCACCGTGAGGAGTTACAAGAAAGAAAAAACATGATTTGTGTACTCAGAGAGGCCTGCCTAGATTTGCTTGTGTACTCTTTTAACAGAATATATGAAATAAAGTTAGATAAAAGTATGGTTTTACGTGTTTCATCTTTGTTCTTTGTGGAGACCATCACAATGATTCCAAAGGGTCACGAGCTTTCATGCTAGAGTTAGGTTCAACAAGCACTCACTGAGTGGGTTATACTAATCACAACATCCATTATAGAGCTCTTCCACTTGGCACGCAAAGCTCAAAAGCTTCCATTAGGGTGTAGCAATGCAAGCACTCAAAAGTCAAAACAAATAGTGGGTTATACAGAAGAAATGGAGAAAGTGGGGGTCACCTGTTGTTGTCTTTTACTTTATTAGTCATCGAGTAGAATCAAACACTCAATGGCAATACATTCTCTTTGTAAGTATTCAAAATCAAGGAACTGGAGAAGATGCATGATAGCACTATTTCAAGTAGATTGGTGTCGCAAAAGAGATTATGTTAAACAATCTCACCGAAGTTCAGGATCTTCTGTTATACAACTTTTCGGTTTGTGTTGTTCACACAAGACGTTCAAAACCACAATCTCATCTAAATCTGCTCATAAGCTGAGGGATGAAGAGATCAGTCAGCATCTACCATCCATCACCTATACAGTACTAATAAGGGTGAATAAATGAACAGGAAACTTAGTATTTAGACTCAATGGAACATTCTCATGGACAGAATGAACCTGCCGGCAAAATTCAGTGCACACATAACGGCAAATCTACTACTAGCAGGTTAATGTTTTCTGGTGATGCATTTAACAGGGGATGAAATTAGAATCAAGTATCCTTAAAATGTTCAAAATGCAACATCGTTGATTCAACCATATAGCCCGGATAAAGGGCCTGCACTGAGATATTGTTGAACATGCATTGCTTCAAGGAGCTGTGAATTATACAGTCCAAACTCGGGTGTAACATGGAACAGGAGAGGGTCCAACTTGGCTTTACTCCGCCACAAAAGACCTAAGAAAGGCTAGAAAGATGAGATTATTGTTCCTCCACAAAGACAAGACGGTTGTTCAGGATAAGGACTCTGAACTTCACTTCTCAGAAGCCTTGGGTGAATTCTCTGGAGTCTTCAGAACTGTGTCTGTCTTACCTTTATGTGCCATGATGACTGCACGAAACTCTTCCACTATAGAGCCATCCTTGAACTTCAGCGCATATGTTGAAAGACTGTCCTTGCTTTCAGCAGCACAGTTCATGCAAGCAAAAGTAATACCTCGCTTGTCCATATTTGTGAGCTTCATGTCAGGGTATAGACTTGCATTCAGAATCAACCTGTAATTACCCCTGCATCTCATAAGAAGTCTGGCTCTTTCTATCTCTGTAGTAGAGATATTCACTTTGACTTCTCCCTTTCCGCGTTCCTTCCAGGCACCATCAAGATACTCAAACAACACGGAATCAGCTGCAAAAACCACCTTCTCATTCTCTTCCCCTGTCTCAACTGGAACCTCCTGCATCGATGGGAAGCTGCTTCCTTCACTCTTTGAGACAGTAGATGAACTTGTGGTAAAAAGTGAAGAACTTCCATTATTTGAGAGACTGAAACCAAAACTAGGCTGGTCACTCTTTTGCCCAAATATAGAACTAGTTGTGGTACTGAATGCTGACCCATCCTTAAATGACCCAAATGTGAATGTAGAAGTAGAAAAGCCAGTTCCAGCAAGCCCTGTAAAAGCATTTTGAGTACTTGAAAGTTGTTGGAATGAACTCAAAGGGGTGCCTTCAGTACTGGGATCTACATTTTCATTAGTATTATCTTTCTTATCTTCACTTTCCGCCTTGTCACCTTCAGTTTTTTCATTTTCAATCTTATCACCTGTATCTTTTGTAGTTTCCACCTTGGTTTCAGCAGCCTCATCAGCTGTATCATTCTCCTTGTTCTCAGCGTTAAAATTATGTGTAGCAGTTTCTGCCAATGATTTCACATTCTCAGTTTCTGAGTGCTTTAAATTGTTACCTTCACCTTTTTCGAGTACCTCGGATGTGTCTTTCTCAATGTCTTCAGAAATGTTTGCATCACTAGCACCTATATCATCAGCTGTTAGTGCAATGGTAGGACAGTTTGGTTCAGAAGGTGGAAGATCATTGGGATTCTCACCTCCATCCTTTCCAACTTCCTCCGATCTACCTTCCTCAGTGTCTTCAGAAACGTTCTTGCCACTAGCAACTGTCTGATCATTTGTTACTGCTGCAGTAGCCACCGTTGGTCCAGAAGGAGGAACCAAGCGAATCCCAGCAAATGGATTGGCTGCAGGAGTTGATGACGTTTGACTACGACGAACTTTTACAATTCTTCTGCTTGCAAGTACCTCATCACTAGCCCTCTTGAAAGTGCCAGACTCTTGTTCAACTGAATCTTCATCATCATCAAGGCCAGGGTTATCTTTTGAGATCTCCCTTCCAGCAGCTCTCTTTTTTGAAGGCGGTACAGTATTTTCAGCATCCCCCATTTTCCACAACAAGTGAACTTACAATCTATAAATTGATGTCAAACAACACTAGAAAGGTTGTTATCTGCAAATCAAAACAGATTCCAGTTAGCAGAGTGCAAAAATGCGCTCATCTTCTGAGACAACAGGTTTGCCTAATAAGCATAAGTTTTAACGCCAACAACTCCTCAACTTCCAACATATCAAAAAAACACAAATCATCTATCTGCAAAAAGCAACGCATCAAGAATGTCACAAGGGCTTCTGAAGAAAACTTACAGCTCTCACTCACATACAAGTTCTCACACATTTGTTTTTAAAAAAAAATCTACATAAGAAGCTAAAATTTAATATGCTACAGAAGACTCCCTTTCAAGATAGAGACACATCATAGTCACTCCGAATAATTCCCACAATAATTCACTTAATGCGATATCAAATCTTAAGAAATGGAAAAATGGGCCAGAAAATAAAGTTCTGCCTTAGTTAATTATCCTACCTAGTAATGTAAATACTATCAGCACAAACCTTCAGAAAGCAACCTTTTAGCTTAAAAAAACCACACACTACTTAAACAAAAACTCCAAAAGTTAAAGAGTCGCCACACAATCTCTCACAGCCCAAGAGCCATCCAGCAGATTACTCTAGCACTAAGAAGAATCTGACACCCTTTAGATACCAATACATCCATGGTCATTTCAACATCAATTAACAAATGTTAGAAAGTAAAACAAAGGAGAAAGATTTAATCACTAACAAGGCTGCTTCTATATTAATATTACAGAGAGTAGTGTAGAAAAATAAGTCAATTCCAAAAGAGAACAATGAATAACTAATTTAAAAAACGAAGTGCACTACGCAAAAAGAACCCGTAAAAACTCAAACGTTACCATACGGGTCAGAACAAAAAAAATCAAGGAAAAAAAAACCATCTCCTAGATATTAGAATCTGAAAAAAAAGGGTTCTCACTTTATAGCATTTCCTTTTGATGTTCTTCCAAAGTGTTAACAAATAAGTAAGAGTTAACAGAAACCCAAATAACCAAGCTAAAACAGCCAGCAAATTGCAAAGCAGAACAACAAACTATGAAATGAAACCCCAAAATACATAATTAGGAGAAGAAAGTAAAGCCAGAGAATAAGATAAGGATTGAAGAAAATAAAAGTGGGAATTTGGACTTACCAGGAGTGAAGTAAAACCCTAGAGAGATTGAATTGAGAGATCCAAAAATGGAGAGTGCTTGTGACCTGTGAGGGTTAGGGTGAGGGTGAGGGTGCAAGGGGGCTTATAGAAATGGCAATCGACTAAGAATTTGGTACCTCGGGGTTCGTCGGCTATCGAGGAGGGGCATATTCGTCATTTGAGTTGAGTGTTTGGCAATCTGTGTAATTATTTCGTAGAATATGCGAGAATTCGAAGGTATTCCATTACACGTGTACAGAGAAAAGCATTAGTCTTTGTTTCCACGCTTACACGGATCAAATCTCCGTTTTAGTGTTCCTCTCATGTGTAAGAGTTTTTGTCA
The DNA here is from genome assembly GCA_026284465.1 of Erythroxylum citrifolium. Lineage (NCBI taxonomy): Eukaryota > Viridiplantae > Streptophyta > Magnoliopsida > Malpighiales > Erythroxylaceae > Erythroxylum > Erythroxylum citrifolium. Next base: position 3,224,364 of record JANKOE010000005.1, read on the forward strand.
GTTAATTATTTAGATGTCATTTAATTTTTTTTAAAAAATAGCTTCATACAATAGACTCTGCTTAACAATATAATTTTTTTTTAATTTTAACTATATTGTATTTTGTAATAAAAATTAATTATAGATATAAATATTATTTAAAGTATATTAAACAATATTTAATGCACAATATATTAATTATTATATAATTTTAAACCATGTAAAACATAAATGTAAATATATTTAACCAAATCTTTTATATAGATTATAACATAAGTAAACTAATATCGAAAATCATTATCATCACCCATTTCGAAATTTCGCAATGAAGCAGGGTCTGGAGAGGTCCAATAGTACGCAGCCTTACCCCTACATAGTAGAGAGGTTGTTTCCGATGAGTCCACATGTAAATGAGACAATATAAGAATAATGCAGGTAATAGAAACAATTCAAGTTAAGTAATAATTATTAAAAATATCGAAAGTAAATATTAAAATATAAAAAAGCCAAATAAAATTATATAAATTTCAAAATAAATATCCAAGTTAAGTAAATAGTTAGATACATAATAAACGAGAAGATGTTTGTAGGTATTGTAGAAATTATGTGTAAAATATAAGGGCAAAAAAAATTAAAAATAGGCTCATTAATTGATATGAAAAATTTATATGAAAAAGCGCTTGTTTGAGAAGTTTCAAATTTAAACTTCTTAAAAAGTTGTATTTTGGTTGCCAAAAAAGCCATATATATTAAAGAAGTACTTTTTTATTTTATAACCAAACACTCAATTAATGGAATAGAGTTGGAACATAATAACTGAAACAGAGGATTTGATGTGACCCAATACAAGTGGTACATCAGTCCGGCCAGCTCACATAGATTAATGAGGTTTTTATTTGAATTTGAGATTATAAGTTAATTTGAAATTCAATTCAAATGATTTGAGTCTTAATTTTTAAAATAATGTTATTTAGATTAATTTATAATAATGTCATTCTAATTTTTAAATTTAAAATAAAAATAAAAATTATTATTTCAAAAGGTTAAATTTAAATTTTATTAAAAGTATAAAAAAAAGTCAATGTACCATTATACAAGACTCCCCGTTTTGTGGAGGTCTAATGAGGATCATAATGTACCCAATCTTCCCTTTGTATCTTTATAAAGAGACTTATGTGACTTAAACTTGTAACTTTATGAATCGGTAAAGTTCCTTTAAATTCTTAAATCTTATTAACAAGACTTAATTATAAAATTAGTGTTTTAAACGATGATTTTCAATTGAAATTTAATTAAAATTTATTTTTATGAAAACTAAGGAATATGAAATTTTAAGAGCAAATTTATCCTTATCATTTTACAATTAATTGTAGAAATATTACCATTATAAATTATTTAAAAATATAAATATTTTGAAAATAAAAAGAACGTCTTTCTTAAACGTTTACCAAATTAATTTAACCAAAACTGTCATTTACTAATATTTAAATTCTAACCAGTTTTGAATTAAGTTGTAAAGAAAATTTCTAAAAAAGTTCAAGATTCGATATACGAATAAGTTCGAAACTTGAACGGACTCGAGATCAGGCTCAAACGTACCAATATTTTTTAGGTTCAAGCCTAAACTTGATTCAGTCCAACTTGGTCTATCGCCACTCTTGCTAGATTATAGTAATGTATGAGAGAACCTGTGGAGTGAACCATAACTAAACATCAGTTGGGATGCAGGCTCCAAAACTACATCTTAGATATCATAAAACAGTGAAAACAAGAAAGCCCATTAAGGGATTATGATCATATAGGTGAAAGATAAGTTTACAAAAGACCAAAGGTACATATGGAGGGTAAAAGAGAAAAAGAAAAGTGATGGTATCATACTTGTAGATTCAATTTCCTACATTCACAATGGCACAAGTAACTAAACGGCCTTTGAAGAATTTGCTAAACCAACAAAAAGGAGTAAAACTAAAACTAGAGTTCCTTCTCCAAATCTATATTTTGCTCCATGAGACAAATTAAAAGTTAAGGGGCTGCCCAGCCACACCATATGGAAAAGACAATCAGTCCCTTCTAGCCTCCAACCTGAAACAAGCCTGAGAATTATCAGAAAAAGTATGGTATCATATGCGAAGACCACATTGTTTGACTGAACTCAGCAAAATCTTATCATCATTTGTTTACTATAATCAATGACCACGTCCGATAACATAAAAAGAAAAAAAAAACAATCATCACGGTACTCCACGAGAAAAACAAACTGTCAACCTTATTGTACCAGAATCCAAGTCAATCTGCAAGCTTACAGCTAACTTTGGTAAACCTAATATAGAAACTTAAAGACAAAAGACTGCTTCATACACAAGAAGTCACTGAAGAAAGCCCCTGTTGCTGTTCATTTAACTCGTCATAAGTCCAACTTGCACATTTGGTCTCCCTTCTTCTTGTGCTTCATTTTATGATTGCAAAACTAGAGTTGCTTCAAATGATACACTATTCAAAGTGTTTCACTTTCACATGCCGATTTGTATGTGTATCAAATGTAAGTATACTTTTCTCACCTTGTATACCGAACTAATGCAGCTGGAACTGATTGTCATCAAGAAGAATTGTGACGTGGTGTAAGCACTGCAAACAAAAAGCCGATAAAAAAGACACAAGAACAAAATTCACACATCAGCTCAATTGTTGGACAGTAAAAAAACAAAGCGGGGGAAGAAGTTCTAAATATCATAAGCAACTCTCTAATATAAAGTAGATGGAAGCAAAACATTGGCAGAACATAAACAAAAGCAATAACTTAAAATCAATTTGATGTCAATGCAAATCTACCAATATGAAATAAATAATGAGAAGTTCAACTGATTTCTGGCAAACAGGTAACACAAAGAAAATGAGCTCTTAAGACTGAAATAGTATTCTCGAAATGAATCAATTACATTTGCAAAAATTTTCTTAAATGCATGAATTTAAAGTTTTAGTTAGGCACTAGAAAATTTAGCTCCTCAGTGCTGCGTTCAACGGAATAAATCCAACAAAAATGCTACATTTCTTTTATGCTGTTATAGAAATAATTTAGGGAATAAGGTTTAAAAAGAAGGCTAAACTCACTTCTCGATATCCATATCTTATGTTAGATGCATACATATCATTTTGGAAACAGAAAATTAGATTTGGAAGCATAGTTTTAAAATTTTATATCTTTAGTTAGACCTATAGTTTTGTGTTGGCAGGGAATAGAAAGGTAGTTGACAAACAGTTTCTTGTCAAAAGCAATTCGTGAAAATGGGAGTTAGGAATGGCACTGTTAGATCAATTAATCACCAGAGAAAAAATTTGGATTTTCATACTGCCCCAACCAACTGCTTTTTAGGCTGAGTGGGTTCCTTCATTATTCGTACCCCACTCTTCCTCAGCCTCGTTTCCATTAACGAGTACAGCACCATCCGTTGAATCAGCATCCACCACAACTGCTTCCTCTTGGCTCCCTTCTTCCCCATTCTGATCTTCTACATTCTGTTCATCTCCATCCTGATCAGAAGTCTGTTATACAAAAACAAGGATAACGAATATAAATAAGATAAAAAGTCACAAAGCTGGACAGCAACATCAACAGCAATAACTACAACGCAATAGCTCAACAAATTTTAATGAAAATCAGGATCAATAATTTGTGGTGCACAAGATAAAACAGAGTACAGCATAATCAAAGTACTAAAGCTTCTAAATTCTGAAGAATGTATTCACTATGTGAAATTTCAAAATATTCAGTAGTGAGCATGTTATGACCCGCAACTACATAAAGCAAAATTAATCAAATGTTCAACCACATGGACTGAATAAGCATGTATTAATGAAGCACAAACTTAATAATCATAACCACAATACAAAATACGCAGAGATAATACCTCGTGAACAAAGTCTCCATTCTCAAGGTGTTCCTCCTCTTCTATTTGCATATTTGTGAATGCTTCCACAAATGTCATTCGAGGTTTATCAGCATGTTTTACGTAGTCCTCTGCAGGAGGATAAGTGGTCCTGCAGAAGTAATCACCGTTAAGAAATTAATTATATTCTCCTAGAATCATGCACAGAAAATATTTCCATTGTCAGGTTATGTGCCCACCGCCCAGATTGCGAGACTTAGGATAAGACAGTATACAGCAACAGTTTTCTTTTTCGATAAAGAATGAACAGATTAATCAATAGGTTGCACGCAGATTAATTAATAGGTTGCACAAATGAATTCTAGGGGAATTATTAATGCTCCTCAGAAAAAAAAATAGTTCTAAAAATGCCCACTTGTATTTGTCCATGCATAAGATTTAGTCTGAAGATTCCAGCAAGAGTGCAAGATGACAAGCCTTGTAGGATTACCGTGTTTCTGCAACTTTAGACTCGAGGGATAGAGCTATTTGCCAATCATCAAACATATTTGCATACTCTTCAGGATCTGCTAAAGATTCTGCAGCCTTTGGGTTAACCTGTTAAACAAAGTGCAACATGAGTCAGAAAATAACAAATGGGCCATTCTTCCCTGAGCTGGTGACTGCAGTAAAAGATGAATAAATGAAGAAATCTTTTCATTTTCGATCAATACATCATAATTTGACTTCAAGTTCTTGTGCAGATATTTGAGCTAGATGGAAATCTTTCAAGAGACTGATGAAGCATCCCAATAGAGAAAAAGCAGGGGAGGGAAAGATTAAATTGTTAAACAAAGTAATATTCTACACAACACGATTCAAAAAAGTTAACAAATGGGGCTTTCTCCCCTGAATTGTTACGCACAGTATACAGGTGCAAAAAGATGATTAAATAAAGCTGTCTTCGCATATTCAATCTGATATATCATAATTTGACTTCAGTTTTTTTCCGCAGATATTTGAGCTAGCAGGAAATCATAATTGACAGTCAAATCTAAGCGACTGATAAAGCACACCAATAGGAAAAACAGGGAAGGGAAAAGATAAATTTACAATAAATGATTAGGTGTTATAAAACAAAGTTATAACAAGATGAATGAAAGATTACCTTGTTAAGGTCTTTTCTCCAAATTGCAACAATCTCTGAAACCTTGCTTGGAAGATAAGATCGTGCCATCAATGCAGCCTCAGGTATCCGATTACTGCAACAAGGATCGTTTAGCAGGATAACCATAGTTGGTAGTAGTTCTCAACAGAAAGTAATCAAGAACGAGAACCTTTCCACCAGTAGCTGAAGACACTCCTCCAATCTGCCCAATTGGAACAAGCAGACAAATGCAACATTGTTTTTCCCTTGCTCTTTAGCTAGGGATGCAAGTTCAGACATCCCTTCAGCATCACCTAAAGAAGAATATAGCAATAACAAACCACTCAAATCCGTTGCACGCTTCATGCATTCCTCAGCCATTTCTAACTGCATATATAAGAATCAAAGTGATCAAAAACATATAAAAATGTTAAGCAGCAAGACTGCCTAAAAACTAATTGAAAACCAAAGGATCAGCAAAATTAAGATTCAAAATTCAAATCAAGAGAAGGAATTACTTCAAGAACTAAATTGAATGTACAAATACAGTGCCCTACGCACCAGAACAAAATCATTAAATTATTTGCAATTTTTAGCCGAGGAAACAGTAAAGTCCAACAAAATAGTTAGATTGGTACTTCAATCTCAAAAAATTGTAATTACATCAAAGCTAGTGTCTTAGGGGTATGAAGGCCGTTACACTATATGAACAGTCAAATCTAGGACATTCAGGAATTACAATCTAGGACATCAAGAGATAATAATCTCCAGAGAAATCAATGAACTTTTCAGACGTCACCCAAGCCGTGGATCTAGGTAGGTTAACTGATTGAGTTCAAAACATCGAATCAGGATGAACTAGAGTCAACTGGATTACCGATATAAAAATAAAATACACCTTAGGTCTAACCTAAATGAGAACATATGCGGTCTGCATGATGTTTCTGTTATTTGTCTTTTGTGTGAGATGGCAGAGTCTAGAAGGTTGCGACAAGGGAATGGGAGTTGGTTGTAACAAGCCGTTACACAAATCAGTATGCTAACACAGAGTTAACTGTGTAGGTGAAGAAATGAGAGCTGGATATTCAAATCCCAACACCTACAATTTTCAATACCCATTGTTGAATATGGTAAAATTTTAATCAGTCAAACTTAAACTTGACCATGTCCATGCTCAACCAGGAATATGAAGCGTGACTGGGCCCAGTCAAAGACAGTTTTGGGTCTTTGGTGGACCCGCGCAGCCAAATGGACTCATTTAGTGGGTTTTCTGGTTGAAGCAAATAAGCAGCTTCTGGTCTGGAAATAGTGTAACAAAACAGGTATGCAAGTACTCGTCGATAGAAAAAATACCTTCCCATTTGACATAGCTAATTCTCCCAACTGCTTCCATTTGGACTCACTCTGAACTTCTATGGCAATATCCTGTAAAAGAAAAACCTTATGTCAATTACTCAATTAGAAATCAAGACATGATTACCTACAGAAACATATGGCCATACCTTCGCAACTGCTAATCTACCAAGTTGAATCGCAAGCTCAAATTTGTAATCAGGATCTGTTGCTACTTCCAGAGCTTCCTCCACCATGCCTCGTGATTCCAAGAACCGAGCCACACTAGCAATCAAAGACAAATTGTTACTTGCAATGGAAGAAACCTCTTTGATGTCAAACTACAAAATCCAATTCCACAGAACTCAAAAACTAAGCAGAGGAAGGAAATCATTCAAGATAAATAAACCAAAATTGCTCAAATTATAGATTCACACCTTCAACAAAAGAATAAAACTTGAAGCCAATCTGTTAACACTAATGACTTCAATCCCATTCAGTGGATAAAAAGGGAATGATTTAAATGCATTGTCAAAGGAAAGGAACGAACAAACTTAGGATATGAAGGGACAGAATGAACCATTATGGAATATAAGACTCATTATCAACCCCAATTTCTTCCATTCAAACATTGATGCTAAGAAAGAGAACAAAAGATAAATATGATCAGGACGAAAAAAATAAGGGACCCTTAGATAAGCTTTACTATATGAAGTTCCCCATATCAGCCACGGAGTATTTATGAAAAAATGTATCGGTAAGAAATATAGTCAGAAATCCTACATATCATAGCTGTTTCCAGTAGCAAACAGAAATTGTGCTTGCAAAAATCAATTTTACCTGTTGTGATGCTCTTTAGGTATCGAAGGTAAAATTTCATTGGCTCTTTCAATGTCTCCACGCATCACAAGAGTCTTGTACTCAATTAAACTAAGAAGTAAAGTGTATCCCATGACGCTGCATAAAATAAGATAGAAATTAGAAAAGAAAATGACTATTAAATAAACACAAAGCATGCTCCTTCTAGAAACAAACTAACTTGAATTCTTTGTCAATCAGATATACACGACTTTGACTTGCAAGATATCCCAATAAATACATTGGGCGGTCCAGATGATACATAGTCGTCACCTACAGTGGTAGGATAACATCTTCAGGCAGTAATAAATGCAAAAAGGGGGCCATCAAGCTGGAAAAATAGAAACTGCAACCACTGACAGAAAAAAGGAAGATACCTCGCCTCCAACACAGTAATTAAGCCTCCAAGAGGAATTATTGTAAATGAAACAGTCCCCAACCCATAAGCCTGTCCTAACACGTTCATTGGTTTCATGGAGAAGCTCAAAAGCATCTTCAACACCTTGTTCATCCACAGGTCTTCCACTATCCAAATATGAGGAAACTATATCTCGCTGCAATATTGAAGATTGAACATATATTTAAGTACAAGACATTCAACTAATTAAATAACTGATAGCCGAAACAACTTATATATACAAGGAGAAGGCTAAAAGGGAATCTTACGTTGTATTTCAGGATGTAGAAGGATGATTCACTGGCAATTGCCACCAGATCACCACTATCAGCCCAATAAAGATTCTGACATGTTATAAATCAACTCGTTATAGCGAAAGATATATTTCAAAAAAATCCCAGCGACATTCAATATTTCCAGGGAAAAAAAGAACTTACCTTTACTGTAACATCAATTCTCCTAATCAACCTGCACTCAGCCCAATCATAGAAACAAATGAAATCATTTGAGCACATTGCCAACAAACTTCCACCATAAATTCGCTCGGCTGAAAAGGTTGGTCGCACATTCTTCTTTTCCTGAAACAAACCACCTCATTTAACTTATAATTTTCAAGAACCAAAGTTTAGTCTAACAGTTACAACTTACTATTATACATTAAGAAAAAAATATTATTTGATTAAGAACTACAAAATACACGCCAAGAAAGAGTGCACACCTGGAAATTTTTGCTGAAAATCTTAATTTTTGAAGCACTCTCCCTGACAGCATATTCTCCGTCCGATGACCAAACAAATTCCAGAGCTGAACCAAATGATCTGTTTCTCCAAGCTAAAGCTGTGTATATGATGTACTCACCATCTCCACAGACAACAACAAATCTACCATTTGGATTGTGTTTTAAGCTCTGAGATAGGAGAATCGATCATGTAATAAGTCATCTTTATAGGATTTTTGCAGATACCTTAATCATCCATGATATTTCAAATGATAAAGGCGATTATGACCCGAGTACAACATGAGACAAACTCAATGAAGATAACAGAAACAAGAAATGCAGGCAACAGACCAAAACTGTAAAAATATGTTTCATCAACTAACCACATAAATAAGTAGTCAGGGTTTGACCATATATCTCGCTTCAAAAAATATAATAAAAGATGCATTGTACATGGAACATATATCAGATAATGAGCCCACTCACTTGTGGGTAAAGATCACATGTTCCAAGCTCCTTAACAGACAACGGCAACCTTTCTCCATCAGTGACCTAAAGCACAGGGCACAAACTTATAATCGAGAAAAAGAATTATTCAGCCTTCCATAGCAACAAAGATGCTAGTTTAATTTAGTCCAAACCTCATAATCTGCTCCAACACTCTTAATGTTCACAGTTTGTATTTCATTGTGCTTGGCCCATATAATCTTTCCACTGTTGTCCATACTAGCCACAGGTTCTTCTCGACCTATTTTGACCATAATGGTTCCTTCATCATAACCAATCACAATCCTGCAAAGATAAATTGATGATTGGACCATTTTAAATTACAATCAGCAAAGAAGAAAAGGTTCAGATAGATGATAATCTAGGTGGAAAATCATCCAAATTGTCCACCCAGAGGAATTTTTTCCCGAATCTTTGAAGGGAAGGAAAGATATGAGGAACCTTTGTCGTTAATATCTTCCCAAGCATTATGCAAATAATGCAAGATTGACAAGAAGTATAAGATTTTGATGACGATGTACCTCTTTCCCAGAGCTATCTACATAACACTTTTTTTCTTTTTCTGAAACCATATTGACACTTACCGACGCGAACCCTTCATGTATCCGATTGTCCAAACTCTTTCTAGACCATAGTTCAATGTGTTTTCAAGCCTGCAAGCCAATTGTAGACCTTAATATTTTAAGAGTGGAAGAAAGATAAATATTTCACTGTTAGTATACATCCAACTTCCATCTCATCTTCACTGCCAACCCAAAGAAAACATAAAGCATGACAAATGAAGGCTATAACATACAGGTATAAGACAAAGAAAAGGGAAGGAACGGAAAAATATAAATGAGCAACAGAAACGGAAAATTATATCAACCTCACAATTCCATGTGAAAAAATAAGGTAACAAATAAAAGTTTCCATCCATGTTAGATCAAATAATTAGCAGTTCATTGACAATCCGGGAACAAAAAAGGAATACCTGTATGTTGTTGAATGCCATATTCTAACTGTCCCATCCTCTGAACCTGTTATGATTATAGGTAGCTCTGGATGAAAGCATACTGCAGAGACATTGTGCGTGTGGCCTTCAAGGGTCTGGACACAACTTTTCGTTTGATAGTCCCAAACCTGATTAGATGGCAATAAAATATCAGTACAGATTTGTGAAAAGACATCGTAGCCTTAAAATCACAAAACTGAAGGTAGACCTTAGCAGTGTGATCGTCAGAACCAGTAATGAGATAAGGTTTATCGCCACCAGTAAAGTAATCAACACAGTTTACTCCCTTCTGATGGGCATCCAATGTGAAATTTGGGTCTGGAGAGCCAAGATTCCAAATCTAAAAAGAAGCAGATGATTTAGCCCCAAAAATACAAAAAGAAGTGCAAAATTATACTGAAAGGCATATGCAGATAGCAGTAAAACCTTTATAGTTCGATCAAGGGATGCACTAGCAAAAGTGTTGGTATCTTTTGGATTAAAGGTCACTTGCATTACATAATGGGAATGCCCCTCAAATATCTGAGTACACACCCAACCCTTCTCCCAATCCCAAAGTTTTATAAGCATATCATCAGATGATGACAATACATATGGAAGGGTAGGATGAACGGCTACACATCTAATGTAATCTGTGTGTGCCTCAAACACTTTAACTTTATCCATTGTATTATAATTATAAACACGAATAAACATGTCATCAGCTCCAGCCACAACCCACTGTTTCCGTGCTATAAACTTGGCTGACCTAACTGCAAAAAAAGCATACCACAGACAGCAAAATAAATACCAATTTCAGAAAGGGGGAAAACCAAAGACGACAAAGGCTGCAATATCGACATAGTGATAAAATATACCTGGCAACTCAGTCGCCTCAAAAGATTTTGCCATCGTCTGGAGGATAAAGAAGTTTTGAGTTAGGAAGAAAACAAAGATAAAATATCACAGATGAATAGATACAACGAAAATTCAAAATTTGTCTCTCCACAAAATATAATTTATGATAAAGAAAATGCGAGGAAGGTTTTCATAGATTCTGAACAGAAAAGGGAGGACACTGACTTTCTTTACATTGATTAATTAGTTATTACGCACGTATTTCAGTTAATGTGATGCTACCGCATCCTTTCTCCAATCCCAATTTCTGTAAAAGCTTGCCACTAAAACCAAAAAGGGGAACAAACAAGAAAGTACGGTGTACCATTACACAGTATCATATTTTCATTTTCATTACCAATCATGTATATTTTCTAATAAGCAGAAGTAAATCCTTGTGGCAACCCACTTGATATGTGATAAGAGGATACTGAGGACCAAATTACAGGATCTATCATTTGTACCTTATTCATGACTATGTTAGCGTCTTCTAATTTGGTAGCTTTTATCAAATTGCAGAATTCATCCTTTTAGTGATCCAAATAAATAAATCCGCAAAGTAACAAACTTCATACTACATCAAAGTATATGAAAAGCCCAACCATAGCTCATAAAAAAATATAAATGATGGATTATTTATTGCCTTCACCAGCTGGCATGATCAAAAAGGGTATTGCTGGTGCTCTCCATTTAATCTTCTCCAATGGATCAAGAGATGTAACAAATGAGCTTGGTTACTATTCTCATGCTGCCCCATTTCTCTAGAGGCTAAATACAAGAAAATTCAATTTCCAACTTAGTTTACTGATTATATAAGCATGCTTTCTAATTGTAAAAACAACCGCCACCTTTAACTGTACTCATGTCATACCAAACTTAAAGGTCTTTCATTTTCACGACCATGCAATAACTACAGGAGAAAGGTTGAATAGAATCACAAATTGCAATTTAAATTCTTGAAACTTTCAAACCTGTGACTGGTAGTTCCAGATGACAACAGTTCCTGAATATAAACTCGCCAAAATCCTGCAATAGCACATTTATAAAACAACAGTTTAGTTTCAAATTTCTTTAAACTAATAAAATTTTTAAATTTTTACCATAAAAATTACAACTAATTCAGAAACCAAAACTAATATCATATGTATATATTATCCACAAAGTCCAAATAATATAGAAGACTCAAGCTTACCATGGTTCAGTTGGATGTAGATCAACAGACTTTACTCTCTCTGATCTTTGAGCAAGTTTCCTCTGAGAATCACAGCAAAGGGTAAAAAATGTCAGTATCAGAAACCTCTGTGTACAGCAATTAGAAGCAATCCAGATATAAAAACCAGAACTAAATGAACAATTGTGGAACCATACCTTGATTTCAAGTCTGAGAGGCTGTTAAATAAAAGAACAAAAGGAGCAAAACAAAAGAAAAAAATCAGCGCCAAATGAAATTACAGATCTCACGATAAACAAAATACAATATTCAAATATGATCCCAAGACAATTAAAAGAAAATTCGGAAAATTAAAATCCAGGAGCCAAAACCAAACCATAAGTTCCTGATTCGAAACTCTCCTTCACTTTATCAGCCACCAAACATGCCAACGAAATTCACTCCAATCCTCACTTAAGAAGAATCAACTAACGCCATAGCCAACACCAAAACTCACATCAAACACACACCAGATCTCAACCAAATTCAAGTACCTAACATTCTTTTCGATTTTTAAAGGCTGAGAAAGAATATCGAAAGCCTCGGATTCAGAGAAACCAAAACAGAGTGTAAACGACTCCAAACTGACCCATTAGACCCACCAAACATCGAAATGCATTCAATTACAATAATTAATTTATGTATTGAGAAGCTTAATAAGTAAACAACGTCAAATCGGAGTATATTCTACCAGATCTAGCCACAGTGGACACTCCACAATGAGCACCAGAACGACAACATAACCACGAAATAAATCGTAATAAGCCAATAGAACACGAACTCACCATTGTTGCAGATTCCGAGAGCTATAGATCCAGGTGATCAAGCTTAGAGAGAGAGCAGATAAGAGAAAAGAGATAGAGAGAGACTTTGGTTTTTCGTCTTGAAGAGACCTGAATGTTAAAACGCGAGTGCAGGTAGTGGTAGTGAGGACAATGCAAACGCCACCGTTTTTGCGCAAATAATCAATGTGTGTAACGTTAGATTAAAATTACGAGCGAACGGTGTAGATTTTGGCGACGTGCCACGCTGGCAGTTTCTTAAAAGGATTTAACGACCCAGCCCGACTCGACCCGAAACATTTTTACACTGGACCTAATTTTGAGTTAGATTTGATCGATGAGGTTTAGAGATGACATTTGGGTTCACGTTTCATTCGGATTGAACCAAGGTTAATGAGTTAGGATTAGGCCTAGTTTTGAATTGCACAGGCCCGCGTTAGTTATAACAAAAATAATGTCATTTTATATTTTTAATTTAAAAATTAAAAAAAGTCATATTAGGTCAAGTTGAACTCGAGATCGACTGAGCTCAAGCTCAGGCTGGCTACTTTAGGCCCGGCAAAGCCTTTGACAGGAGTCAAGCTTGAGCCCTACCCGAAGGGACGTGATCCTCTGGTCCCCCTATCTTGTACCAACCCTGTGCCACTTCATCTCAACCACTCATTTTTATGGGACCATTGACGGAGGTACATGGGGCCCAGTGAGGCAGTAGGCCCCTTCAAGTTATAAAAAAATTAAATATTTTTATTTTTAATATATATATATATACAAAGACGAAGTTATTTAGAGATTAGTGATGTACTAGGCCCCTCAAAATTTAAAAAAATAAAATATTTGAACCCTCATATCTTAATTTTCTGGCTCCGTCACTGTGTGAGACCTATATAAATAGATGGTTGAGATGAAGTGGCACAGAGTTGGTATAAGATAGAGGGACCAGAGGGTTTGAAGGTCTACCCGACCATTACCATCCCTAATGAGGTTGGATTATGCATATTGTAGTCTAAATAGGACCCGAGAGTGAGGAGATCGTCCAAAAAAGACATTGTTGTAAATAATATCCTTAAACCAGTGTCATTATGAGAAGATTACTCAAAATAATGTTATGTGTTGAATAAGCGATCGGACACTCAATACTTTGGAATTAAACATGACGTATTAACTTTGGATTGAATTAAATGGACATATCTAAATATCTAATTACCAATCACATGCACAGCCCTAATAGTTCTTAAAAGATTACATTACCGTAATAATTATTTTATAAATTTAGAATTTAAAAGTTAAGCATAAGGAAGATATGATATTCATTAATAACAAAGAAATAATCAAACTCTCGAATCGATTTAGTTAAATTCAAAGTAGATTCAGTTCGGAAAATATTTAGACCTTAACCATGTTCAAATATAAAGATGGTAGATCCAAATTGTCTCTGTATAAAAACTCATCCTTAATTATTTTATTCTTTAACAATTCCATTTAATTTTGAATTAAAATAAGAAATATTATAAATATGTTTTTAATTTGATCAATAAACAAAATTAAACTCTTGTTTAAACCTGCAAAAATAATTTTTAGATCGTATTTGAGATTGTTATTACTAATTGAAGATCTTAAATTAAAAAGTACATTAACCTATATAAATATGCAAATGAGATTTAATAACATAAAATAAGAACTAATTTACGGGACAGATGATCTGTCTCGTTAAGAAGAAGATTGGGGAAAAAAAAAGAGTTCCATATTGAAACTTAAGTTTTGGAGTAGAATTTTCCTGAATTTGCAAATGCAAAATGGCCCTATACAGTCTGGGTTCACTCAAAGTTCCAAACGCTAACTAGTCATGAGACCCATGAATAAACTTTAGCCCATTATTACTTTAATCAATGTAAAGGAGTGAACTCTCATTAACAATAAAAATAAGATTAATTATTATTAAATGTTTCTTAGTCTTTTTTTTAAGAAAAAAGGACTGTTACACGTTTACTAAAAAAAATCTTTTTGTAGCAAATTAGTTATTAAGAAAAATAAATAAGCTTAACACAAAGGCGGAAAAAGAAATTTTAGTAACATAATCCCAAATATCTACCATTATATTCACAATAATCGATCATAGTAGAGATAGAGTGTCCAAAGAACAAGACTTTTCTTATATCACGAGTGACAGAAATAATTTTTTGTTGACAGGTATCCGAGAGCTACTTCAAAAAGTTTGAGAGATGCAAATACAACACGTATATCGATAAGGGAATTGGTGTGCGAATACTTTGGCTAAGCTCGCATGCTTAGCCAATCCAGACGTGCATATACTGCAAAAATGTCCATTACTAGTTCTTCGTAATCTTCGCCAAGACAAGCTAGGAACTGTATGCCAACGAGTCACATGATAATCGCGTGTTTGTTTAATTTTGTGCTTTTTTTCCTTTGTAATCAAAATAAAAAAAGAACAAGATTTTTTTTGAACAAGCCAATTTTTATTTAGGACCCTGAAGATTTCTTTTTTTTTGCTATTCAAAGATCAGTCCTTTGCCTCTGTATTTTCACATCGAGAATTCTTTTTCAGAAGAAAAGGAGGATCCGGACAAAATCGACGAAACAAAAGAGATTATAATGAATGGTAAGAAAAAAACAAATATTTAACATATTAGCATAATTTTTATTAAATCTAATTTTAGTTTATTCATTTCACACACAATTAATATTAAAAAATGAAGGGATGTAATTTTCTTTATAATTCATTATTTTCCCAATTACCCAATTTATAAAAACCTCATAACACATATTTTTATTATTGTAATGTCTCATAAATCTACTCAAGGAGGTGAAGGTTCCGATGGCGAACTTCCCATACAGCCAGTGTTGCAGTCTTCCACACACCCGCCCAGTTTGAACAAATCTGCAGCCATGGCAATTGTTACACAAGCAAAATCTCTGAATCCGAATCAAAATCTCTACATGAACAATTGAACGTACACAAATCATATTTTTAGGATATTATATTAGATCGTGATGTTATTTTTTAATTTTATTTTATTACTCCAGAAATTAAGTAAATACCTGATAAATACGGCATGCATTTGTCGATTGAGCATGTAAATATACACGGAAAATTTCCGAAATTAACCTGCAGTATGAGAGGTGATTATGAGTGACTAAGAAAGGTTAAGGAATCAATAGTAATAAAAACACATCTCATGTATCCGTAAATATGAGTTTGTCTGACCCGAACTTAAAAAGATTAAACCATGTTTGACTGAAATTGAATTTAAACACGAATATTCAAATACGGGTTTTAAAAAGTTTGAACCTGAACCTAACACATTCGGAAGATTTTCAAATAAGGCTATAAATGCATATTGCAACTTATAAGCATTACAACATCACAATCACAATGCTGCAAGTGCTTAATTCACCTTTTGTTGGCTGCAAGTCTTAGAGCATAACCTAATACATCCTCTATGTCTTCTTTTATCTGCCAAAACAAGATCATGATTCCTGAGGACTAACTAATTAATGATTTTAACTAGTTGAAAAGGAAAAGAAAAGAGGGTTCATACCATGGTCAAACTTAGAACACAATGAAGATGCACAATCTATAAAGCAAGATTGGAGAGGCATCGGAGATGGCGTCGTAAGCGGCGGTTGCGAGATCGGAGATAAAGGCCGAGATAGAGGTTGAAGTGCTTGTTGCAATGATAGAGTAATTAACATGGTAACTAGAAGCACAAAGACCTCTGCTTTAAGCCCCACCATTGTTTTAATCACTCTCTCTTCTCCAATTTCAAAGTAAGTTTGGTTTTGATATAGGAAATGAGAAGTGATTTCATAATTTTATAGTCTTGGAAATTGGAATTAAATGATAGGAGAAGAAAGGTTCAATTATTATTATTGTTGTTGTTATTAATTGTTATGATAAAGTAGATTTCATATATTAATTTCTCTTTAATCTTTTGTTACTTTTCAAACAGAAAAAGGAAAACAAGAGTAGATTGAGATTCTACTATTAACATAATGGCATTTATTTCTCAACTTTGACCTGTAGTTAATGTTTTTGTCTGAGGAGTAGAGAGAATTGAATTTTCTGTACTTATTTATTTTCATCAAACTTACCTTTTATTTAGTTGGGCTTATACCAGTAAATTTTTTATCAGTAGAATTTTTTTCTGTAAATCTTTTTTGAGAAAAACTTTTTAAAGAAGCTAGTTGACTGTTTAACTGTCATTTAAAAAACAATTTTTTAAGAGCTTCTTACAGTAGACTGTTTGAAAACATAAAAATAAAAAGCACTTTAAAGTTTAATTATATTTTTTATTGTAAAAAAATTATTTATGCATATAAATATTATTTAAAGTATATTAAACAATATGCAAAGTACAATATATTAATTATTATATCATTTTAAACCATATGAAACATAAATACAAATATATCTAACCAAATATTTTATATAGATTATAACATAAGTAAAATTAATATCGAAAATAAATATTAAAACATATAAAAAACCAAATAATATTATATAAATACCAAATTAAATATCTAAGTTACGTAATAGTTAAACACATAATAAACAAGAAGATGAGCTTGTGGGTATTATGAGAATTATGTGTAAATATAAGGACAAAATAGACTAAAAAATAGGTTCATTAATTGATCTGAAAAATCTACTTAAAAAAACACTTTTTTGAAAAACTCTAAATTTTGGCTGCCAAAAAAATTATATCTATCATAATAAACGAGAAAATGAGCTTGTGGGTATTATGAGAATTATGTGTAAAATATAAGGACAAAATAGGCTAAAAAATAGGTTCTTTAATTGATCTAAAAAATCTACTTAAAAAACACTTTTTTGAAAAGCTCTAAATTTTGGCTGCCAAAAAAATTATATCTATTAAAGAATTACTTTTTTATTTTATAGTTAAACACCTTTTTTAAAAAAAATTTGTAGTTGAGAAAAGTACTTATTGGTCTCCAAAAAGCTCATCCTAACATATACTTAATAATATAAAATAAAAAATGTAACAAAACATCAAAAATTGAATAAAAAAATAACTAACTTAAAATTTTTACAGTTAAATCGGTCAATTCGGTTATACTTTTTAATTATTGGTTACATCTCAGCATAATCGAACACAACGTCTTTGTCTCCCTCTATCGTCCATAGTTTGAGCTCTTCAGAAAAACAAAAGGTTGAAGAGAATCTTAGCTTCAAAATCTTAATTAGCACAGCAACCCACCTCACCCGCCATTTAGGTCAACAATATTCTTATGCAAAGAGATTAATATCAGTCGTTCGCTTTTGACAATCTTGTGATTCCATGTTTTCTCACTTTTGTGCAAACGGATCATGTCCATCTGAGCATGCCTCAGCCTTTTGTGCTTTTGGAAAGTTACTCAAGTATCTGGAGATTGTTATTTATTGTCAACGCAGGCACATATATTATAGAGTCTTGAATTAGTGAAGATTCTAAAGTAAAGTTAGTCGTTTTATAGTTCTTGTCGTCTGTAATTACTATGATAATGGGACAATTGTATGTTAGTAAT
Source organism: Erythroxylum citrifolium (assembly GCA_026284465.1). Lineage (NCBI taxonomy): Eukaryota > Viridiplantae > Streptophyta > Magnoliopsida > Malpighiales > Erythroxylaceae > Erythroxylum > Erythroxylum citrifolium. Next base: position 3,242,571 of record JANKOE010000005.1, read on the forward strand.
CTTGAAAATGAATTTAGAAATCCTCAATAAAAGTTTTTGAAATATAAGTTGTAACAGTCCAGATCATCTGCCTACAAATATTGTCCATTTTGAATTTTAAGCTCCTCACAGTTTTGTTCTTCTTGCACTTGAAAAGACGCGTCTAAGGGGGAGAGGTATTTATAACATTATAAGACATACTTCGTTCTCCTATCAAACCGATATGAGATCTCACACTCTCCACCCCTTAAGACATACTTCGAACTCTGATTTTTAAACTTTTGTAATTTGACTAGACGTGAGCTTGGGCTTTACGGTCTGATATGATTAATATTTTAAATAAAAGTGATATCATTTTTAAAATTAAATTAAAAAAGGAAAATAAATTTGGGGCTTAGGCCTCCTAATGTCATCTATAGTAACTTTTACTTTTTAAATCTAAAGTTGATCTAAATTTTGAATAATTTAAAATTAATTTGTTAATTTCAAAATGGTTAAATAAATTAGAGCAAAATTGCCAGTACTTAAGAAACAAAGAAAGAAGAAAATAATATATATAAATTTACATTTATATAAAGAAAAGTTCAGGGTGCTGGCTAGCTAAGAGATCGTTTAGTTTTACCTATATTTTCTGTTGTAGTTTTCAGTTTTTGTTTCTATTTTTTTAAATAAAAACAAAAATCTATTTAATTATTAATGTTGATATAGTTATATTTTTGTCGATGATAATAATTACATATTGGATAAAACTTAACGATAAATTATTTTTAATTAAATAAATTTATTTAATCTCTTATATAATATTTAATAAAAAATTATAAATGAATTTATGTTATTTTAATAAAATATATATTTTATAAATAAAAATTTTATTTATAAATTAATATTTAATTGAAATATATTTTAATTATGAAATCAAATTTTATTTGAATATTTATATATTTTAAATTTAAATATATTTATTAATAATTATTAAAATTTAATTACATAAAATTTAATTATAAAAATTAAATTAAATTATTTATAATTTTTATTGATAATTAATTTTAATTTATTAAATATATAATATTGAATTAAATTATTCATAATTTTATTAATAATTGAATAATTAAACAATATATTTTTAAATGATAGTAAATCAAATTATGAACAAACAGAAACAAGAAACAAAAACATTCTTTATGGTTTTCATAATTTTTAAAAAATGAAAAAATTCAAAACCAAAAACAAAAACTAAAAACTCAACTAAATTTGAAAACAAAAACAAAAAGTTAAAAACAAAAATAGAACCAAACATTCCTAAGCTACCCATTATACCTGCATTTCTATCAAGAAATCTATTTTTTATTCTAGTGGAGAATGGCATGTGCTTGACCAATTAACATGTGTAATTTGGCAGGCAATGTTATCATTTTGTTTAATGCACACTTAGACTTTAGACTTTTACTAAAGTGATTATTTCTAATGACCACTTCTTTTATAAAGCTACTTTATTAGATCACTTTATAAGGCACATAATCACAAAGGGTCAAACCAATAAATATCACTTAACAAATAAAATAAGAGATTAGTAGAAGGTGAGATTACGGTATCTTAAACTAAATCATCTTTTGACTAACACAATTATTGGTGGAAATATATTTTATAAGTTTGGCATTTAAAACAATTAATTGTAATTACGACTGCAAAATTACCACCTTAGTTAATGGAGACGATGATAAAATAAAATTTTGAGTTAATTAAATTTCGAGGTAAACTCAAATTTAAAAGAGTTAGTTCATCTCGAATAGTTAAAATCAATTTGGTCAAATATTAAAACGACGTAATTTTAACAAAAATGTACTATTTTTACTTATTTATTCATACTAAACTTTTTTTTCTTATTTTGGCCACAATTTATAATAATTTTATCTTAAATTATCTATAATCACGTTAGTTAAGTAAAAATATATAGTAAAATGGCAGGCCAACTTGACCATGTTGGTCAAAATCGAGGTAATTACGTAGATAGCTTCATTAGTGAAAATTAATGGGTTCCAGCAAAGGAAGCATTACCAAGACTGCTCACTTGTCTGCTTATTCCCAACAATTTGCTGATGTTTGTAATTTTATGAAATTATATATTCTTAATTAGCATAAATATTTTTTAGTATTTCACATATTAATATATTCTAATATTGGAGTATTTGAATGTTATAGTATTTTTGTCAAGAATATTTCCAACTTTGTAACTATTCATAATCTAGTCTAAATTCATTAGGGATTGCAATAGGTTGGCCTATAAGGTGGTTTAGATTAACTTGAGGTTTAACTATTCAAAGCAAAACAACATCGTTTTGATTAAATAGTTAGGCCTCACGTAGGCCTGAGCTGCCGAATTCAATTAAAAAAAAATTATTCGATATTTTTAATTTAAAAAAATTAGCAGGATTAGCCCATGGGCTGGTCGATTGTCACCCCTAAAATTCACTATACTTCACAATCATAATTTACTTATAATCTTATAAATGAAATATAATACTTTAATTCCCAAATTTACTTTATAATTAAAAAAGTTAATACTTAAAAATAACTATATAAGAATTGGTTGGTAGTTCTTTTTTAAGTTTATTATTTTTTATTTTTTTCATATATATTATTGTGATATGATTTTATATAAAAAATAATCTTTTTGAGAATTTAGTTTTGAACCAACTCACTTAGAATTTAAGCCCAACTTAAGTCGATTGATTGGAATCAAGCTAAGAGTTAATGTACTTAAAGTCAATTTGTGCCAACTGACTTTATTTATATATAAAAAAAGAGTATTTACACTATCTTATGAGCTAAAATAATATTTTTTTTGAAAAATTACAATAATAATTACTAGTTGTGTATTAGATGTATACAACACATGTTCTAATGTTGCAAAATGATAACTAATAATATTATTAAATTAAAAAAAGAAGTCTTAATGTGAAAAGTAGGAAATAGTTGTTATTGATGTGCAAATTCCACCTTTGAGATTCAGTTTATTGGATGCATGGGTTTGTATGGATAATAAAATTGTGAATATGACGTTTTTGGGGTCCAAGTAATTCATATACTTGACAAAAATCTAAGCATTTCAAGGATTTAGTACTTAGGAATGGTCAACATTTAAAAAAAAAAGTCACATGAAACACAAATTTACATTAGTTAAAGGACTTTTTTTTAATAAACAAGTTATTTAATTTAATTGGCAACACAAATATTTATTTAATTCTTATTTATAAATATCACGGGGAATAGATCTTTTGTTCTCAAATAATCTAATCCCCTGTTCATAAATGATTCAATCTATCTATTTTTTTTGAATCCTATTTATTAAATGAATAGATTTTTATAGAATAAAGTAAACACAGAATAATAGGAACAGAAGACCTGGTCCCAGAATCATGTCACGACAATAACATTAAGTAGGAATCCGCTGAGAGGCGGAGTTCGAGGAAGTTTAGTAATACACACTTTACTCTTAACTACTAGAGATACTGTTTCCAAATATATAAAGATCACGTCATTGTGTTTTTAAATGGGAGGAAATTGTTTAAAATTTGAACTCATTTCTATCCCTTAAAAGGATAAGTTCCTTCAAATTATTAGTCATCCTTGAAATTTTCAATTTTCTAAAAATGAGTTGTTACCATCTCTCAAGGCGAGCTTGCAACTTATGTGTTCTTGAGAATATAATGAAAAATCCAAAAAAAATGATCAAATCAATTACAAATATAATTGTTTTTTCTTTTCATTTTATTCCTTGAAAATAATTAGCAAAAAATACAAAAATGAACAAATCCATGTTCAAGCAAAGATTCTTAATCTTGTTTTTAAAAAAATACTTTGTTAGTCCTAATCTCTCTAAAATCATTAATTAAAAATTTTAAAAAGTGTATAAGAAATATTTGACCATCAAATTTACTAAACTTGGGGTATATGTTAAAATAATTTATTATTAACAATTATTTTTAAGGTAAAATATGTAGATTTTCATAAGATTTCGTTTGCTTTAAAATATATTTTATTATTTTAAATTAAAAATACTCTCTTAATAATAATATTTTTAAGGTAAAAATGTGGGTCACACACTTTGAAATATATTTTTATTGAGTTAAAAATGCTTCTTAATTAAAAATTTTAAATAATAATACTTAAATGCCCGCGATACTATTTTAATAAAAATTATTATGTAATTGATTGTTATAATACATCGATAAAAATTTAAAAAATTTTAATAAAACAGGACGTGATTAATTAATTTAAAATAATTATATTAATTTTTAAAATCGATAAATATTTTTTACCATTATTCTAAATACGAGAATAAATTTGGTCTAAAACAAGTCTAATTTACGTGAAATATTTTAATTTTTATGTTTAATTAGTAAACCAGTTTTTTTAAAGAATAATTTAATTAATTAGCTTTGACCTTGTTGAAAACTAAATCTTGTTATTGTAAATGTTCAAATCACACTATGGATTGAACAAAGAAATCACAGAAACAAACCATATATTCCAAAGTCTTATCAATTATTGACCATGAACCGCCATTAATGAGTTGTAATCTTAAACTCATCGAAACTACCAAACTACGCTTTCTCAGACATACAACTAACTGCTCGTTAACCACCACCTTTGCTCTTTCTGTGTCTGTCTTGTCTGTATTGCTCTTCTCTATAAATTCCAATCCATGGCGGTTTAGTTTTCTTCAGAACAAAGTTTGTTTCTTTGCTTTGCTTTGTTGTGATACGAAAATGGGTGTCAACACTAACAGAGTAAATGACTTCTCTTCCCATGGCACCACCACAGAAGCAGTAATGCCACAAACAACTGAGATACACAGAGTCTGCTTGCCACCCCACAAAACCACACTCCAGAAACTGAAACAAAAGCTTGGGGATATCTTCTTCCCTGATGACCCTCTTCACAGGTTCAAGAACCAGACAAGTTTTGTTCAGAAACTGCTTCTGGGTCTTCAGTACTTCCTCCCCATATTTCAATGGGGTCCTGAGTACAGCTTCAGGTTCTTCAAGTCTGATATCATTTCTGGTATCACCATTGCTAGCCTAGCAATCCCACAGGTAAAAAAGAAACTGCATGTGTATTATCTGTTCCTATTGATTATATTCCTACGTGCATACGCATATACAAACAGATTTCCAGTTTTTAAATTTTGACTTGCATGTGCTCCAATTGGATGTAGTTCTGGTTTTGTTCGTCATAATTGACTCGTGATCTCTAGTGGACAGAGAACTCTGAGATTGGTTTACTGCATATATTCCATTTCCTTTTAGACCATTAGCGTGACGTGTTTGTTATTTAATTGTGAACTAAACTGGGTAGCAAAACGGATCAATTCGTGCGTAAATCTCCTCCTGTCAGGTCTTGGGATATGATTCTTTTAACAGTTCATTGCAACTTATCAGAACTATGTGAGAATTGTGGTAACATGGTTTTTGACATTTTTCAGGGGATAAGCTATGCTCAACTAGCGAACTTGCCTCCTATTGTAGGGTTATGTAAGTCCTCCACAGCATTAAAACTATGTTTAAATGTGAAAAATCAGTGTCATTAGAAAATTTTGTTTTGTTTTTATGCAGATTCAAGTTTTGTCCCTCCTTTGGTGTACTCTATTCTTGGGAGTTCCAGGCACCTTGCGGTTGGTCCGGTCTCTATAGCATCACTAGTCATGGGGTCTATGCTGAGTGAGGCAGTTCAGCCTAATGAAGAACCAATTCTTTATCTTAAATTGGCCTTCACTGCCACCTTCTTTGCTGGTTTATTTCAGGCTTCTCTTGGCATATTAAGGTGACCATACCATATTTAATTCATGAATTAATAACATTGTGAGAAAAGGATCCTGGTTCTCTGATCTTGAATGTTAATAATAGCCTGTTTCTATGTTACAGGTTAGGTTTTATCATTGATTTCTTGTCAAAGGCGACTCTTGTTGGGTTCACAGCTGGTGCAGCCATCATAGTTTCTCTGCAACAGCTTAAAGGGTTACTTGGGATTGTCCACTTCACCAGCAAGATGGAGTTTGTTCCTGTAATTGCTTCTGTTCTTAATCACAGAAACGAGGTAAGCATTTACTTTTAACTGTGATGAAGAAGTAAAATATTGAAATTCCCTTGCATATTAACTTTGTTTCTGTTGATGTGCAGTGGTCCTGGCAAACAATTCTTATGGGTTTCAGCTTCCTGGCGTTTCTGTTAACTACAAGGCATATTGTAAGTTTCTCCAAGTTGTTACTAAATCAAAACTTTCTAGTTCTCATGTTAATTTGATATATTAATGATTGGTGGATTGATGCAGAGCATGAAGAAACCAAAACTTTTCTGGGTTTCTTCAGCAGCACCGTTAACATCGGTCATCATTTCGACGATTATTATCTTCTGCCTCAGGTCAAAGGTTCACAAAATCTCAGTTGTAAGAACTGAAAACTCAAATGTGATGCTTTGTCTGCAATAAGAAAGAGCAGTGCAGTACAAATTCATTATAGTCCATTTCTCTTAACTTGGTTTTCTTTCTTTTCTCCTTCAATAGATTGGTTATTTGCCGAAGGGATTGAATCCACCATCAGTAAACATGTTAGATTTTAGTGGCCATCACCTGGCTCTTGCTGTCAAAACTGGCCTTGTATCTGGAATCTTAGCTCTTACTGTAAGTTTCTCGCAACCATTCATCTTAATATGATCTCCATTCAGAAAGTAGTATGTTGTGCAAGAATCCGAAGCATAAAACTGAATTTCTAAACCTTGATTCATCAGTCTTGCAAAATGTTTCATTCTGTTCTTTTGATTCCTTCCAGGAAGGTATTGCTGTGGGTAGAACGTTTGCTGCTCTGAAGAACTACCAAGTTGATGGTAATAAAGAAATGATCTCTATTGGTCTCATGAACATTGCTGGTTCCTGTTCTTCATGTTATGTTGCTACAGGTGATGATCCTCCATACATGAACCTTTCTAGGCAGCACAAGTAATGGTCACTGTTTCTGAACCCTTCTTTTTCTCATTTTTCAGGATCATTCTCTCGATCTGCAGTAAACTTCAATTCTGGAGCTCAAACAGCAATCTCTAACATAATAATGGCTGCAACAGTACTAGTGACTCTGTTGTTTCTCATGCCACTGTTTCATTACACCCCAAATGTCATCTTGGCAGCCATTATCATAACAGCTGTGATTGGGCTGATTGATTATGAAGCTGCATACAAGTTGTGGAAGGTTGACAAGCTTGATTTCTTGGCTTGTTTGAGCTCATTCCTTGGGGTTCTCTTTGTTTCAGTGCCCTTGGGTCTAGCCGTCGCTGTAAGCTCTCTGGTCTACTGAGATTGAAAGAAAAAACAAAAAGGATTGATATGAATCATGTTCTAACTTCTTCTCCAAATTTCAGGTTGGAGTTTCAGTATTCAAAATTCTCTTGCATGTCACAAGGCCAAACACTTTGGTGATGGGTAACATACCAGGAACTCAAATATACCAGAGTCTCAACAGATATAGAGAAGCTTTAAAGATTCCTTCTTTTCTCATTCTTGCCATCGAGTCCCCCATCTACTTTGCCAATTCCACTTACCTCCAAGAAAGGTTATCAGCTCACTCAGGCTCTAGACAATTCAAATAGTTGCACTTGTGGTTCAGTGATATACCAGTAGGCTATGCATAACTGATTGAAGTAAGCACCTGTTTCAGGATACTACGATGGATTCGAGAGGAAGAAGATTGGATAAAGACCAACAACGAGAACAGCCTAAAATGTATAATTCTGGACATAACTGGTAAATTTTTCTTTCATCTCAAGTCCATTTTTATATTACATGAATCAATCTAATCAACTTTGAATTATTTATGTATGCTATACAATTTGACATGAAGAAGTTTATCATACATAAAACTCTGCTCACAAATGTTCACAATCTTTTGCAGCTGTGACAGCAATAGACACAACAGGTATCGACTTGGTATGCGAACTCAGAAAGATGTTGGAGAAAAGATCAATTCAGGTAATACTCCTGTCACCAAATCAATCTCAGAGGACTCCAGTTAGGATAAAAACTGTCGCTTTCTATTCTAACTTGGTTACTCTTTCACCATGTAGCTTGTTCTGGCAAATCCTGTCGCCAGTGTTATGGAAAAGCTACACCAATCTAAAACCTTGGAATCTTTTGGATCGAAAGGAATATATCTTACAGTAGGAGAAGCCATCACTGACATTTCAGCTTCATGGAAAGCTGAGCCATGACTGAATTTCCTAAGACATTGATCACTAACAACAGTTTGGAGTTTTGGCATCCAGGAAGAGTCAAAGCAAAGAAGAGATTCTTTTATTAATTTGTTTCTTATTCAATTGTACCTGCAATTTGAGGCAACCATGAAAACTTTTTCTAGACTTCACCAAGAAAGATGAAGCTAAGATAATTCTAAGCAGAGGTTTGGTAGAATTTGGCTCTACCGCAAGTTTAGTTGTATCAATACTAAAATTTCATGTAATTCTTTTTGCAAGGCAATGGTAGGCTGTTTATGGAGTACATTACCTTCTCTGGAAATGTAGACACTATAACTTAATCAAGTAACCATTTCCATTGCAACAAAGTATGTTCCCATGAGTAAAGTTCAGCCATGTACGAATTCGATAACTACAACTCAAGTACACAGATAGACTTAGATACTAGAACAAGCTGTAGCATACTAAGGAGCAAATAACAGCTATCAACACATATACCTGATAAGTAATGCATTTTGTTATCTGACAAACAATCGTAATGCTTTTAACTCCCAAGACTGTAAATCCACCAAGAAACCAACTTCTTTAGAGAGCTTCATGTACTATACTAAGCTTCACACAACTCATATACATATTGGTATGTGTCTTCTGCGAAATGGACTAATATGCAGAAAGAAAGTTTTCGGAAGAAGAAACCTAGAGTTATCTATTTAGCATAGTCTGGTTCGTTGTATCACATTTGATAAAACAGAGGTGCTAGAAACTGAGACTTTAAGAAGCTTTGTGTTTTAGCTCTATGCACTTCTCCAATCATTATGCTTTACGGCAAACAATTGAGACAGTCCTAAAAATTTTCCAAGGAGTTATTTGCTTTGAATTCCTCAAATTTCACATGAGGACAGCGTCTCATATTCGGGTAAAATCCCTAACACCTCACCATTTTACTATTATCAGGAAACCAAAGTGTAAATGCATTCACTACTTGGGAAAACAAACTTCATTAATATATCAAACAAGGTACTAATGATAATATAGCTGTGTGAAATCTAACCCAATGGTTCTCCAAGTTCATGAACATATGTGGAAGCTAATCAAAATCAGACAAAAGAAATTGAAGGCCGAGAATGAAATCTATATAAAGGAAAGTATAAAGAAGGAAACTTGTACATTCAAGAGTTCTTCTAACACAATGCATATCTCATGTCAAAAGCTTCATCTCCCACACTAAAGAACCATCTTAATTTAATAATATAATCTCCATAATCACCATCAGCAAAAGGTAACGGCTTCTGTCAAGTATAAATTTCACTTCCAAATCACATTTTGATCCTCCAAAAGCTTCACAGTGGAGCTCGTTCAGAGGAAAGAATTAGTAATGTCAATTACTAACCAGAAGATTGTGCATTCTTGCCAACCAATCAAACATCTGCAAGAAATGGTCAATAGGTTCAACATCTGGAGGGGAATAATATGAAAATTGCTGCCAATAAGAATTATAGGTAAAGGGAATTTCACGAAATAATATTGCATTGCAACTGCTATTGCTGCCATATAACAATGAACAAACTCCTCGGCTGCATCAACTAGTCAAGGTTTAGATCACCTGTTCCCAAAACCCAGTGTCACTCTGTTCCCATTGAGATCCATCCATCCAATATATGGGACAGAGAAAAATTGGATGGATGGAACTCAATGGGAACAGTGTGGCATAGGGTTTTGGGAACAGGTGATCTGTTCCCAACTAGTCAACCAGTACTTTGACACTTGAAACTAGATCATCATATTAAACAACAAGTTGTCACAACAGTCAAAAAGCAGAAGGTCATGAATGAAAGGGATGAGATGTTAGGAAAACTAAAACAACTGCATCTCTGATGCTTGATTAAATTCAGAAACAAGTCCAATCGTAACCAGCTTCCATGATCCACTAGAATCCAGAAAACTCTAACCCCAGACCAAACCAAAAACAGAACACAAAAGAACACGGAACACCATGACAACACTACGCGCATACAAATGCAGAACAGCTTTCAGGAGCATCAGTGACACCAAACCACAAAACTTAAAACCTTCTGTTTGTGAATCACACAAACCTAATAAGACGGCATAGCTTCAAAAAATGCTTTGTTTTCAACACCAATTAAAAAAAGCACCTCGAGCAAGTTAAACAGATTACAATCACCTCAGTCCAACTAAATGACATGTATAAATTGGTTCTAGTTACATGGAATTGGAATACCAAGAATCCAGTTCAAGCAATCACAAATTCAAAAAACAAAATCAAGATCATGTTCTTACTTGCTCGGTATCGTGTGATGGGAATCTCGCGTAATTCTCGCCTAATACAAAGATATTCGCCTAACAAAGCCATCACTGCAAGCCCAGTACCGTTCACAACCCACCATGTGATTGAAGAAGGCCAACCTCCATACACAATGCATATAAAGAGATGAATAATGTAAACAGTAGCCGAAAAATCCAAGCATTTCTTCGCCCTCTCAATCAAATAAAGCATAAACCAAGCTCTACAAAACAAAACAAAAAAAACCAAGAAGTAAGCAAACTCAGTAACATCAAAAAGACCCAAAAGAGTGCAAAATCAACTAAAGTTCGAATCTTTACCCGGCCACAGAGCTAAGGAGAAATGAGGCTATAACACACCAACCGGTGATTGTGGTGGCAGAAAGGGCGACGTAGTCGAAGAAATAAACGAGACTCAGACGAGAAACTCTCGTACCTACAAGAATCGATAAGAAGAGGCCGAGGGAGAGGTAGTAAAGGCATTGAAGACCAACAATTTGGGCAACGATTAGCCATGGATCCCACACCACTGCCCCATAGAACATGACTAATCCAAACCCTAATCCGACCTAATTCCACAATCAAGACCCTCCAAGATCAACTCTTGTTATTGTAAAAGCCTCCCACTGAACAAAGGTCCAATTTGAGAGGACACCTCGGATCCAGAAACCATCATGTAAGGAGATGCATTAGATCGGACACAGGAATTGAGAAAGGGAAGTGAACGCGAGGGAAAATCTGAGATGGTTTTTGGTAGATCAGCCACAGGAATTGAGAAAGGGGGAGTGAATACGAGCGAAAATCTGAGATGGGTTTTGGGGGAATTTGGAATTTAGCAGGAGAGTCGAGCAAACCGCAAAAAAACCCAGATGGGAAATGAAGAAAAATTTGAAAAGATATGAACTTTGAGGCAAGATACCGAAACTTTTTGTTCACACTTCACAGAAATCAGGCTTGTAGGAGAGAGAGCGTTGAAATGCTGTAGGGAAGAATCATAAGTATGCAGTGATTAGAGTCCCTGCACTGGTTGAGAGACTTCCTTTCTGTTCTCTCTTTAGCTATATTATGTATTTTTCATCAGAAAAAGAAGGATTGACGTGTATACTATAATCCCAAGTACATGATATACTCTTACTAATGAGAAAATAGGATTAGATTATCTCAAAATCTAAATTTGAATTTCTTTCGATGGAGTTGCTAAATAAGGTTGTTCTTCGAGGCAGAAACTCACTTAAAATTAGGTTTAAAGAGTCTATAACCCTAACATTTTCACATTTTGGTCGAATCTTCGAATGGTTATACCTTAATTAAGGGATAAAACTACGTGCTTGCATAATCTAAAAGCAAAACTTCATAAACATGTTGCTTTTCCCATTTGCCATATCACAGGTATACACAAATTTTGGAGGAAAAACTATCGATAAAAAATGGAATTCATCCAACAACTTCTAATGAATGAAATCTAGTGCCATACCACTACTGCTAATATTAGATATTACACTTATAATCTCAACTACTTTATATGCCTCGCGGATTGCTTTTATACAAGTACCACTCTTTCAAGAAACAACAACTAGTCAAGTATGATAATGCAAAGCAAAACCATGTTGGTGCAGTGTTCCAACTTGTCCTGTGCTCATTGTCATTAGGAACTAGGCTTTCTCCTCCTGGTGGTCCTTTTTGCATCAACAGCAAGCTTTTTGTCTTCAGTTTCAACTTTCTGTGATGGATGACTGTTTACAAGAGTTTTTGATGAATTTATTTGACTCCTCAGTCGTAATATCTCACCTTTTGCAGATGCTAGTTCTTCTTCAAGCTTCTTTGTTCTGCTCTCCAATTTCTCCCTTTCTTTGCCAAGCTTCAAGACGATGTCATGGGCATCTTCCAAATTTTCTCTAGCCTCTTTAGAAGACTTCTTGTGATCCATAATGGACTTAAGAAGCACCTGTTTCTCGTCCTCAAGGTTAGAGATGAGGGAATTTGTCCTCTCTAGTTCTCCAGAAAGTATCAATGCATTTCTGCTCATCTCATCAAGTGATTTAGTAGCCTCTTCCAAATCTGTTTCAAGTGATTTTCTTGACTCTTTGTCCTGCAGAATATCCTTCTCCAGGTTCAATAGTTCCTTGTTTAAAGAAGAAATCACTTTTTTCTCATCTTCTAGCTCTTTGGCTGTTACTTCTGCCTTCTTACGGGCATCAAATAATTCCCCCTTTAAACTATCACGACTTTCTGTCACCATAGCCAGTTCATGGGACACACCTTGTAGCTCCTCTTTAGTTTGCTTCAGTTGCTCCTTCACAGCATGGAGTTCATGGGCTAATGCTTCACCACTTTGTTGCGCCTCCTCAAGGCTTTGTTGCAATCTGCCAATAACTTCTGTAAATTCAGAATGAACTTTGCTAACCTCGTCCTCGAGATCTTTGCATCTATTTGCTGACTGCTTTAGCTGATTTTCCATTTCAGATACCTCATTCCTTGACATTCCTAGAGCCTTCTCAGTTGTTTCAAGTTTTTGCTTCAGATTCTTTACATGGTTAGATTCCACATCAAGCCTCGTCCTGAAATCCTCCCTTTGATTGGTTAAATCTTCAATCATTGCTTGGCTTTTGCTTACTTCATTCAAAGCAAGCTCCAGCTTTTCCTTTAGTTGGTGAAGCTCCTCCTCTTTTTCTCTTAACTGTTTAGCATCTAAAGTTGTCTTCTTTTCAGAGGATGACTTCAAATTCTTGTAATCCTCCAGGAGAGCATCAAATTTTCTACGAGATTCTTCCCTCTCAATGGTTAAAGAACTCACCATAGATTCTCCTCCAATTCTTTTATTTCTGCATCTGCCTTGGCCGCTTCATCCTTTGTTTTCTCATATGTAGAAGTTAAGTTCTTTATTTCCATCTCCTTTTCAGCAAGAGAAGACCTTAGATTTTGGGCAATATTTTGTTTATCCTTCAGCTCCGAATTAAGCAAGTTCAATTTATCTTGCAAGACTTCAATAGAATTGAATTTTTCCTTCAATGCTTGTTCAAGAGCATTCTTTTCTTCCCTAGCCTCTCAGAGGTTGTCCTCTAGGACCTTTAGATCACTTTCTGCTGAAACATGATATAAGAAACTTAATCAAAAGACAAAAGGATGCCAATATGAAATGCTGTAAACAAGGATAGAAATTTTATAACACATAGTTTGGGCATTGTAAGAAAGGAGGTATTATGAGTATGCATTCCTACAACCAAGCTTAAAATTTCAGTTGCTTAATCAATAATAGAACAAAGGCCCTAGATCATTCAATATTCAAACAAGTTCGAGAAGATGAAAAGTGCTTAAACTAGGATATGTTCTCTTCCAATCTGTACCACTACTCACCAAACCAAAAACCAAAGGCATAGTTGTTAGAAATACTTACTCCCCTGAGACCAAAAAAGTACCTAATTAAAAAGTTTCTCTTAAGCAGACAAACATATATGCACGAGATAACGCCAATTTTTTTATGCAGTATTAACAGAAGGGCAGGACAAAAACCCTGCTTTAGAAGAACATAGTTCATGAGAATGAAAAGGCAAGAAGAACCTATCCTTGCGTGAAGTATTTTACATAATAAATGCCAGCTTAGAAATTATTGTCTATCTTTCCTAGAGATAAGAATTTCTGAGTACACCAAGCAGCAAAAAGCAGGGGAACTATCTTTAACCAAAAAGTGATTCGAGTTATCTTTCGCTCAAGCTATAGCTGTCATTTTGTGAGAAGATACAAAATTACTCAAGATAAAGAAAACCCATAAAATACAACAGATTGAATAGCTACATGAATAGAAAAACTCACACATGCATGGCCATGGAACATGAACTAGAAAAGGCAAAACCAAACTGGCTTTGCTCAATTTCCAGAAGAAATGCACAGAAACATTATATTCATCACAACTAATTCGAAATAATCAAGTAAAAAAAGAAACATCCTTTCCAACGCTTAAACAACATAACAGAACTGAACTCACTTGGGATAAAGTGAAATTCCCTATACAACTCAATATTTGTCATCTAGTACAAACCTTGGAGCACCCTCTGCAACAAAAAGAGCTAAAGTTGGTGGAAATGGCGGTAAGCACACCCCAAACATCGGGGTCGGAGTTGCCCAGCGGCTGCGAAGAGATCTTGAAATCGACAGACCACCTCCGTGATTGAGGTCGATGCCGGCCAGATCTGAAAGCAACCCGACCTCCTCCAGCTAGTACCCGGCAATATCACCGTGGTTGAGGTCGACGCCGGCCAGATCTGAAAGCAACCCGAGCTCCTGTGAGAAGAGAGAAGAGAGAAATGAGACCGGTGTTTTACCAAAAAAATAGAGAAGCTGTGCGATGGAGACGAGAACTGAGAACTGATAACTGAAACCTGTGTTTTCCTGTGAGACGAGCTGTTCTCAGTTCTCAGTTCTCCTGTGAGAAGAGAGACGAGATTTAATATGAAACCTGTGAGAACTGAGACGACAGAAGAGAGGGGAGAGCTAATCCGGTTATCCAATAACCGGTTCGTGTAAAAACCGGCCGGTTCTCTGATAACCGGCCGGTTTTTACACTCAGGGGTTTTTAATTAAAACCGAACCGGACACATGGCCGGTTCGGACCATTTCCGGTAGGACCGGCCGGTCCGGTCCGGTTTTTAAACCCTTGGATATTATTCCACATTTCAAGAATTTGTAATTAGGAAGTGTAGAGATATTATTATATTTATTTAAAAGATTTTATTACGGTTATTTTGTTAATGTGTTAAACATAATCAAGATCAAATCTTTTGTATCAAAAGATTCATTACATTAAATTTTCATATAATCAAACTTTTTTCTTTCTATTTATTTATTTACTTACTTTAATATTTATTTTAATTTGAATTTTATTTTTGTTTTTATTTTTATTTATTTATGCAATTACTTATTTATATATTTGGTCGTTATTATTTTCTCTTCATATTGTTTTCAATATTTTTCTTTTCTTTCTTCTTTTTTGCATGGTTTATAAAGGTTTAAGCAACCTATTGGATACAGCGAAATTAAAAAATCCAAGATTTTTGGAATTTATCCAATTGTTAGAGCCCTGTGACCACATATTAAAGCATGCACAAAAGTCACGGCAAGCTTTAGGTTGTAGGCCCCAGGCCTGTTCTGGCCAGTAGGGCTCGAGCTCGACCTAATTCGATGTCATCTTTAGAAAAGTTAAGTCAATCCCTCAAGCCTAACTTCAATTTAAAATCCGATCAATTTAGATTTAGTTGTTAAGCTTTAAAGAGAACCAAGACGAGCCACAAACATCAACCTACTTGCATTAATAATCTATTAAGGGTGTGATAAATTTATGTCATAATGTCAAATCTACTTTTTGCCAAGTTTTAAATGAACATATTATTTTAGAGCCCGTTTGTTTTCATTTTTTTTGCCATTTTTAGTTGTGGTTTTTATTAAAAAGGAAACCATCTATTAAATCACGTTTGGTTAGATTTGTTGTGTTGCGGCGTTTTAAAAATTAAAAAAACTACAACGAATTTATGAAAACCAGAAAATTACGTTTTCCTAATTTTTCGCAACAGGTTTTCTTCTACTCTAAAACAGTTTTTTCACTTCACCGCGCCGCGTCTTCGTCTTCAAGGCTTACTGTGATTTTTTTGTGACTCCAGTTTTATCCTCTATTTGGTTTCTCTTCGT
>JANKOE010000005.1:3266638-3293490 GCA_026284465.1 Erythroxylum citrifolium
AAATTTACCAAAAATTCTGTCATAAAATAATGACTTTCAAATAATTGTTCAAAAAATACTAAATACGTCACCAACAACTTCTAAAAATCATTGAAGTATACAAAAATTACTAAAATTATATTAAGAATGTCCGAACAAATCAGAAATCTCATTAAATCAATTGACCCGAAAAATGCCATGAATGCATGCCAAAATACTGAAGCACAATTAAGTAATTAATCAATACGCAATAACAAACGTAATTCGTACAAACTTCCTTTACTATTCTAACCCTAATTTGGGGCGTTACAGGATGTGTTAGAAATCTGTTTCTCGAGACTCGTTGTGTAATCGGTTTCCTCTTCTCACTTATATAAATTATAAAAAAAACCTAAAACAATTTACTTATAAAATTTTGTTTAAATATTTGGGCTCAAATTTGAGGTGGAGCACCTTGTTTACTTATTTTGGTCCACATATTTGTGTAGGCTCTACATAAAATGTGTTATGAGATTTAATTAAACAGAGCAAAAACTGATTAACTAGAACAGAGGATTTGATCTCTTCATATTTATATATTATTTATTTTAATTATTAATAAATAGTAATTATAAAATCACTTCAAAAATATTTTATCTTAAAAGATTTATATAACACACCTATTTAAATTATTTTATCTAATTTATTAATTGTCTCAATAAATATTTAAAATATATAAATATTTATGAAAAATATAAAAAGGTAATGATTATTGACTTTTTCTTAACAAAAAATTAATGTAATTAGATAATAGGAGATAACATTATTCATTAACATAAAACATATATTTAAGAAAGAAAGTAAAACTATTTTTAAGTGTAAAGGTTTTTTTTTTAGTTTATGTTTTAAGAGTCATACCATCTTAATCTAAATTTCAACATGATTATCAACCTATTATAGTTGTAAATTATCATATAAATAGTTTAATTTATTAGTTAAAACTTAAAACCATTTTTGATGTAGAAGAGCAAATTGCATACACTTGGATTCTATTTTCAAAGCATAGTTTCAAAAGAAATTATTATAATTTTTAATATGGGTAAATTATAACCTTGACAAGAATTGACATTAGGTCTGACTATTATCAAAATGACTAAAACTGATCATTTGATTAATTGACCTTACCATTTATTGCCCTTTTAACATTCATTTTTAATCAATGTGAGTTATTATAATACTCCTCCTCAAGAGCAACTAATATTATACTTCCAATTGTTACTTGAAATAAACATAATGATAATTGGACCGGACCTGTAGTACTAGACATCTAGATGGACAACTATGAAATTAAGAATTTAGACCGGACCTACTCTGATATCATCTTCAAAATTTTAATATAAGTAGAGTGTAGAATTCATTAATAAGAATTAAGTTTGAATCTAACCATTGTCAAAATGACTACAATTAGTCATTTAATTAGTTGACCTTATTATTTATTAACCTTTTAACATTTTCATTTTTAATCAATATTAGCTGCTCCAATAAATATCTCTTAATTTTGTATGAAAATCAAATTGAAGATCTTTGAAATTTTCTCTTTTACTAAATTGACTCTTCCAGTGAAATCAAAACCTTTTTATTGATGTATATATTTTAATATTATATACAAGCAAGAAAGAAAAAAAACAAGAAAATTTAAAATTTAAAAGAACATTTTCAATGATTTTATGTTAAATCGATAAATAAGAAGTTTAAAATTAAAAAAAATAAATATTAAATAGTTATAAAATTAATTAAAGATTAAATAAAATGAAAATTTTGAAATAAGAATGAAAAAATATCCTTAAGATTTATTAAATTAATTTATTTTAATTTATTAATAAATAAAAATTGATTAATTAATTAATTAAAATTTTAACAACAAAAATATAAATTGAACTAAAACTAGGAATATCAATTTTGGATTAACCGGGCCACTGGCCGAGCACAGGTCCACCCAACCTAGCCTATGGCTCGATCGTAACGTAAAAAAGATGTCATTTTTTTTAAAATTATTTGCCCACCTACGACCCATCAAGCCACAGGCTGGCCATTCTATAGTTTCGGCTGACTCGACCCGGCCCAACTAACTCATTGACATCCTTAACTGAAAGTAAAAAAATTAAATGATTTAATTTTTTTTCGAATTAATGGGATGATATTTCTTCGGTTAGCTGTTCCCCGTTGGACCTGCCCTGGACAAAGTTAGGCCTTGATGTAAGGAAAATCATAATAGACGCACATGGCGTATGTTAGCAGGAACCATGATGTAGCCCCAAATTATTATTATTTTTTTATTATTTGCAATTATTGTTTGTTTTTACTCTCTTCTCTCTCTAGATTTTCACCCCAGATTTTCCTCTGTTGATAGTTTCTGGATATATTCTGTTTAGGGCTTTTGAGAAAGGATCGAATTCGGGTCTCTAATCACAGAAAGTTCACATCTTTTCACTCCGTTGGAGGTGAAACTTTTTCCTCGAGGTGGCGAGTGATGGCTTCATGAGTCTCTGATTCTGATTTCTTTTCATGTAATTGCGTCTGTGGTCTTTTTTGACGATGTCAAACTCATGGGCGCTTCTTTTTTTTTTCCCCCTTTTCAGGTGCTTCGTGTGGCAGAGCTAGATGAAACGGTAATATCAAGCTCAACGAAATGAGGGAATTTTGACTTTGATTGTATGAGCGTTTTTTTTAATTTGTAAAGTTGGGTGTTTGATTGAATAAGTGAGCTTGATCTCCTTGGAATAGAAAGATTTGAACTTTTGGTGTAGCTTTATTTGTTGTGTTTCCTTTTGTGGTTGTTATATGTTAGTGAATACTTGGTCATTTGAGAGCGAAATATGGAGTCCTTTTTGGGTAAGATTCGTGAGACTGATTTGGTCTAGCATGAAAAATTAAACAAATTATGGTGAAAAGCTGATAATTTTGGACTTTGGAGTGCCAACTAAGGGACTGTGGTGAAAAAGGTTTTCTGCTTATGGAATAGGTCTCTTGGTGTTTCATTTGAGGATCTTAGTTGTCTACCTTGAGTTTTGATGAGAATGGATGACACTGAAGATGATGCAAGATACCCACAAAATCCATATGGCCTGAATCACCAGCAAGGTTATGGATCATTGAACCGACAAAAACTCCCTGTTAGAAGTTCTTCATATTCAAGGGTAGTTGATAATCGGTATGCTGATGATGAGGATGAAGCTGAAGAAGAAGAAGAAGATGAAGAGGAATTGGGAGAGGAAGGTGTAGAGAGTAATCAAAACAATGGTGTCCGGTTTCTGAGAAAAGATGCAGATGATGTTGATGCTAATAATGTTGATAATGATGATGATGATGATGATGTTGAAGAAGAAGAGGACGACGACGACGACGACAACGATGACGACGACGACAATCAAAAGAAGTACAGTAGGATGGATGATAACTATATAGAAATGCACCCTAAAAAGCGAAAACTAAGGAGTCTAGCTTCTAGTTATGAATTCGCTCCTCGTGTGCCAGCACTACCTTCTTTAACCCCCTCAATGCCAAATACATCATTTGTTGGGCGAAATCCACTTACAGATTGGACTGAGCATGAAACATTTGTTTTGCTTGATGCTTGGGGTGATAAGTTTTTGCAGCGCGGGAGGAAGAGTCTTCGATCTGAGGAATGGCACCAAGTTGCAGAGAAAGTGTCAGAGCAGTCAAAGATTGAGAGGACAGACACGCAGTGTAGGAATCGTTTAGATACATTAAAGAAGAAGTACAAGAAGGAGAAGACGAAGCTAGCGGAAACAGGTGGTGCCAGCAAATGGATTTATTTCAAGAAAATGGATATGCTAATGTCCACATCTGCCCAACAAGGCGGACTTTCCTGTGGATTGGACTCTGGGGAGTATGTTTTCATGAACCCTAGAGTATACTTGAATCGAGCAAATGGTTTGGATGAGATGAGGGATAGTCCAGGGAATTCGGAATCAGCTGACCGCGAAGAAGATGATTCAGATGGTCTCCCTCCCAAGAAGAGAATGTCTAAAAGAAGCCGCAACGAGGGTTCATCATTTAGATTGCTGGCAGATTCTATTCAGAAGTTCAGTGATATATATGAGAAAATAGAGAGTAGTAAAAGGCAGCAAATGTTGGAACTGGAGAAGATGAGAATGGATTTCCACAGAGACTTGGAGATGCAGAAGAGGCAGATTATGGAAAGAGCACAGGCTGAGATAGCTAGAATTCATCAGGTTGATGATGAAGAGAATGATAACTCTACTGGTAATGCCAGTGTGTAATGCTTTCTGATTTCCTGTGCAAGGTTCGTTAGACTGTTTACCGCCAATTGTTGTTGTATATTTACGGAGCCTTCTCTATCATTTTCATTTTGTCTAGGCAGTTCATTTGCTAGCAATGGTTGTTCTAGTTCTTGTAAAAGGAGAATAAAGTTCACGTGGATCTTTACTGGTAGCATCTGATTTACCTCTAATGATTTTATTGATATTTGGCTTCCTTTTATCCTTCTAACAATAGCTTCTGCAGAGAGCGAGCAGCAAATAGTAACATGCACTGAAGTTTTTCTGCAGATATGTTCGCACGTTGTGTACTGTTAGCTTAGTACCTTTAATGCCTCTTCTCATGTATCATGGATATTGCCTATACAACATCAATGGACATATGTGTTTCAAATGTCATTGGAATGCATTATTGGTGGATTTTGGGATGACTCAAAGAAAAGTTAAACTCCCTTTGTTTAGGTCAAATGTTTGAACCTCCTATACTTCTTGATTGGCGAGTTGATTACTGTGCTTCTTTACAAGAAAAAAAATTGCCACTTATATGCTCAAATGTTGTTCATATGAAGCTTGAGATATCCAAATCTTCCTTTTTCATATTTCGATGGATCAATGGAGTGTAGAAGCCGAATACAAAGTCAAATTAAGGATCACAAAGTCAACAAGTCAAGCCATAAAACATCATTTGTAGACCTTTACTGTTCTGACATTAAGAATCGGAAATGCAAGTTGATCCTTAAAAAAGGCAAGTGATTGTAAAGAAAGCAACCATCATTTGGAGAAGATATGAAAATCTAATCATGATATTCACAAATCCGTTGTAAAAGCAAATAAATGATTTGCCTCATGAAACATTAGGTCTCCATATTTCCTGCCAATGCTGCATTGTGAGTACCCCTTACTCGTGCTTAACCAGCACGTTCATCTAACTCAATTCTTACCATATTAGTTAGCCAAGGAGTTATGAATCATAGTCTGTTATGACATCCATGAGGATCTCACAGAAACGAGTTTCCTGAAGGTGGAGTGACCTTCACATCTGATCAATAGAAAGGACCTCCACTGAGTATAGGTAGTTATACAACCTGATGGATCACTGCAAATCAGTTGGTAATAACTCATCCCCGAAAAATGCATCTGCAGTCAGAAACTCATTTAACCCTAACATTTACACGAGAAAACGGTAATGGCCAGGATGGTATAAATCGTCAAGGTCTTATTTTAATCTGTTAAGAGGGGTGCATAATCACATACATCGACTACAGCACAGATTGCACAAACTGAATCATCAACTGCCCCTTTGTCACTGGACCTTAATCAGTTCAATAGCTTACTTGCCGGCTCTTTTGGTGTATCCCTGTTTCTTCAAAAAACCTATGCCGGTGTAGCAGAATCATCACAGAAGTGAGTGCCAACAGGGATCAGGAGACTGCAACTCATCTACATGCCATTAAAAAAAATGTAATCATTGCAGACTCGATCACCATAACTCCAACCAAATTCAGATTAAATTGCATGGATTTAATAGTTTGGAAGGATCCACTTAACTTTGCTCCAAGACAAAGTTTTATTGGCACAAAGTCGTCGGCAAAAGGTTGCATGTTGTCCGATGAGAAGTATGCAACCGTGGAGATAACAAGTTCCTTTCACAAAACAGCAGGAGTATGTTCTACATCAACTTGACCAACCGCTTCAAGAAGTGATGAATATGTGATGAGATCATACTCAAATCCTTTTGAGCTCATCTCTTTCATAAGCTTTGCAGCCTCCTCAAACAAACCAGCACGACTTAGACAGCCAAGAATAGTGTTGTAAGAGACTGCATCTGGTTTAATTTGTGACTCTTTCATCTTTGTGAACATTTCAACTGCTCGTCTTGGGATACCAGTCCTCGCTAATCCATTTAAAATAATGTTATGTGAGTTTATATCTGGCTTGCAACCATTTACTTCCATACTCCTAAGCAAGGAATAAGCTTCATCAAGCATGCCAGCCCTTACCATTCCTGACATGAGTGCATTGTAAGCATAAACATCAGGACTACATCCAAGCTTCTTCATCTCATTGAAAAGGCCCATAGCCTCACTATAGCGACCACATTTTCCAAAATGTTTAATCATCACAGCATATACACGGGCACTTGAACGTCCACAGTTCTCTTTCAACTCCAGAAATAACTCATTTGCAGCTTCATATCTTCGTGCCTTTCCCAGACTGTTGATAAGACTGCAGTAGGCAGCTGGACAAGGAGGAAAACCCTTTTCATCCATTTCTTCAAGAAGTAGCAAAGCTTTCTCAATTCTGTTTGTTTTGCAAAAACCATCAATAAGAATTGAGTAAGTGAAAGCGCTGGGAACAATACCATTAGCCTTCATTTTCTCAAACCAAGAGGCAGTCTCAGAAGCTGGAGCTTTGGAATCAAATAGGGCCTTGATTATAGTGTTATAAGTTACTACGTTTGCTCTGCAATGCCAAGATTCCATTTTGTCAAACAGCTCAAGAGCATTGTCCAAACGACCTGCCTTCCCCAAAATGTTTACCAAATTGTTTATCAGCACAACATCAGGCTTGCACCCATCTTTTATCATATTCAAGAACACACTGTAAGCATCTTCAACCTTACCCGCTTTCCCAAGCCCCTTAATCAGCTC
The DNA here is from genome assembly GCA_026284465.1 of Erythroxylum citrifolium. Classification (NCBI taxonomy): domain Eukaryota; kingdom Viridiplantae; phylum Streptophyta; class Magnoliopsida; order Malpighiales; family Erythroxylaceae; genus Erythroxylum; species Erythroxylum citrifolium. Next base: position 3,273,549 of record JANKOE010000005.1, read on the forward strand.
TGTGTAAGTGAAAACAGTAGGAGCACAACCCTTCCTTTTCATCTCCTCAGCCAAATTCAAAGCTTCCTCAACCTTACTTAACTTGAAGTAGATTCCCAGCAAAGTTGTATATATCTTGGCAGTGGGATGAAGACCATTGTCCTTCATCTCATCGAACAACCTTAATGCAACGTCGTCACGACCTGATTTCCCAAATGCAGAAATGAGTGCATTGTATGTCATTGTGTCAGGGAAACAATCTCCCTCAGTACACATCTCCTTGTAAAGCTCATGAATCTTATCATAATGACCATCTTGGATCAACATTACGATCATAGTATTATAAGTACTTGTTGTTGGTTTGCACTTGCGGCCTTTTATTTGATAAAACACAGATAATGCCTTATTCACCATCTTAGCCTTGCACAATATTTTCACAAGTTCAGATAACTCAACTGGACTGATAACACATGTGCTCCTGATCATTTCTTGAATTGCCTTCCACATTTCACCAACCAGACCATCTTCTTCCAAACAACGGATAAAAGCCATGTATGTAGTTGAGTCATGCACAAAGTTTCTCCTCTTCCCAGCCCACTTAAAGAACTGAATTTTCACATTAATCTCAACTTCTATCTTCAAGACTTCACGAACCAACCGACGATCCACTCTCAGCATAAGCACTTCCAAAGCCTTTTCTGCGTCAGGACCCCACTTGAATATCTTCAATATCCTGATGAATCTCTCATCCAACTTCCTAACGGAAGGGTCCCTCCTCAAAGTTGGAAGGTTTACTGGGAAGTTCCCAATTACACCACTTGGACTAGAAGACTTGAACATTTGTACTATTTCACCATCTGCAAACAACCCAAAAACCACATCTTTACTAACCCATATATATACATATATATATATAATGGCCGTATATGAATATCCATTGCAAAAAGATTTGGACTTGAACGTACGACTGTACGAACAATGGAGCAAAGGATACTGCACTCCACCTGTTTGTTTAATTCTCTGAGAGAGGAGAGGCAACGTTGATATCGACCGCTCGGAGACAATAGATCTCACAAACATCTTTCGTTTCGAGATTTTCTACGACCCCATTTGTCTTTATAGTCTACTAAGTTACTAAAATGACAAGAAGAAGAAGAAGAAGAGAATGGCCCAAATGAATAATGATTTGCATATCTTGGTTTTAGTTTTACAATAGCTCGATAATTCTTAACTTGTTCATGATACCAAGAAAGCATTTTTCTGTGATGATAATTACTTTTATAAAATTGCATTAATTATATATAAATTATAATAATCATTTTAAAGAATTATTAAAAAATAAAAGATAAAATTTACTTTTAAAAAATTGAGAACGTGGATTTAATTTTTTTAAAATTTTTACAAAAATTTCTCCTAATTTTTTAAAACTTACCGACCAGTAACATCCAAAACGAGCCAGTACTAACAAATATTTAATCCCGATACACCTCTTTATTTTGTGTATCAATATTCATACCACTGCTTACAAACCCGACAAATATTTTTAAATCTTTTTAACTGTAGCTTTTCAATGCCTAAAATCGTAGTAAAATGTTCATCAAACCAAAGAACAAGAGATATTTGAAAAAGATGAATTTTCGTAATCAAAGTCGATACAATAACTCAAACATTTGAACCAATGCGATATCCTACAGCCATAATGTAATAAATGACACTTAGGTCTCAACCAACAAAACGTCAGTTGGAAAAGGACCTCAAGGAACAAGATGTCTCCTCTTGAAAACCCTCCTATGAAAAACCCAGGATTCTTTTGAGAGTCGCTTTCACAACCAAAAAATGAAAATCGGCAGACCAGCCACGGATAAAGTTCTTACAGATATAACAAGAGTACATAGTGCCCTATACCAACCACAAAATCCATCTCTCAGGTTTTGAACTTCTTACGCAACGGAAGTAAAGTCGTTGGAGCAACCAACTTCGCGGATTATGCAGCATTCGGAGGAGTCTCCGACTTGTCAGTCTCCATTGGTTCACCTCCAGATGTGGGTGGTGCCTCACTCCCAGCTCCAGCATTCTCGTTGGAAGCACCATTATTGCTGGAGTCTCCGGTCTGTGTTTGATCATTTGCTTGAGGAGGAGGTGTCGCAGGGGTCTCGGGAGTAGCAGGTTTTGGTGGTGCTGGCTTTGGCTTTGTCATTATTGGTCTGCAGAACCTGTCAAAGCAACACAGAAAAAATCATCCAGAGTGAAACATAGCAAGAAAGATCAAGTCCAAGGTAAATGCTCCATAACGGTATCGAGTAGAAACAAGCTCAACAGCCATAAAACAAGGTTCATGAACAACCAACAAGATGTACCTGTCAACGGCTTCAGCCTTCTTTCTAATATCAGCTGACAAAAGGGCTGGAGGAGCATACTTGGGAAGGGAATCCTGATGGTGTTTTTTCTCTCTTAACCAGGCCTCTGCTTCCCCACACTCATTCAAAACCTACAAGGCATTGGAGATGGTAAAATAAAAATACCAACTAGAGCAAGAGAATAACAAACATAAGAGATCTAGCAGACTCTTACTTTCTGCTTTTCGGCCAAGTCAATGTGGTCAAATTTGGGATCGTTTGACATTGCTGCCTCTCTGTAGCTGTTGACACAATAAACAAGTTGCTCAATCACAGAACCCCTCTCTGAATGCTCTTTGTAACGGTGTTCAATGGGATCACCTTGCTGGATAGGAGATATATTTGAGCTAATTAATCACGACAGTTTACATTCAAATATTAACAAAAGCAGTAAGGACACTATTAACGAATACATATATTCATACCTTCTTGAGCTCCTCAAGCTTTGCAATGTAAACACCCTTTGTTTCATCCTCACCATCCTCATATAACCAATCTTCCACATCCTGAAGTTTTGACATGAACTGTTCCCTCTCTGATTCGGTCACAAATTCATGATATTTGTCGCCAACCTGTCCAGACAAGAGCATTATTAGCGAACATATGATTAGCACAGCCTGAAAACTAAAACTTGTGAAACTAAAGATCATACTTTGCTCCTCATTTCATAAACGTAGGCTTCAACAGCATTTTTCCTGTCTTTTGTTTCTTCCATTACCCGATCTTGCAATGCCATTTCAAATTCCTTTTCTACTGCTTTCTGCACATCTGCAGATGGCAATCCACCATAAACCAGCTCAGCTACAGGAACATTAGTTTTCTTAACCTTTTTCTTTGGAGCCTCAGCCTGATCACACAACAAAACAAGTCATTGTTTTGAGAGAGACCTGTAAAAGAAATGATACAAAACCAACAGCGTAGGTCAACAAGTAGCAGATTAACAAAGGGGAAAGCCTCACCTTGCTATCGGTTTCCATCTGCGCTGGCTTGTGACCCGAATCTGGTGCCCCATTCTCAACTCCAGAAGCATCCGCAGTTCCTGTAGCTTCTTGCACATTGGCATCACCATCAGTAGAGCTAGGAGGAGCTCCATCATTGGGCACTTCATCAGTATCCATGTTGGTGGCTTCTTTTGTTACAGGAACTTCAACTTCTTCCTCCTCCAAAAGCTGTGACACGAAGATATACAGTATGCATCAACAAAATTCCTAAACAAAGTACAATATATTGACTAAACCTTAATCAAATCAAAATAGACAACACTTACTGTTGCTGACTCAATGGACACAACTCCGTGCAAATTGAGTCGGGCTTTCACCTTTACCTTTGCCCTTTCACTATTTGTAGTTTGAAATGGACCAATCTGTAAAAAAGTAAAGTTGAAGTAACAAGTACATCATAAGAAGTATAAAACAATTACATACACAAATAAACGCATTAAGTCCTTAAATCCTTACTGTGTAGGTGCTAATCTTGGCAGGCACTTCACTATCAGCATATTGAACATCTATGGTGAATGTACCTGACCTGTAGAATGTCAAAGCCTTAATGCTTGGTATTGGGTTTCCCTTAGGAAAGACTATAGTACTTTGTTGGTTTTCAGCTGTTCCATTCTGAGAATCTGGGGCAGCACCTTTCCACGATAAAGCTATTGAGAATGGGAAACTCTCATTGACCTGCAGTTCAAACAATCAACCATGTCAGGATAATGCATAGAGATTTGAGTTGGATTACAGAAGAGATTGAAAGGAGTAAACTAGAACTGAAGGAAAATGCAAAGAAGATCACTAGAACTAGGGAACTAGCATTGTTATATTCTTATCACACTCATTTCAGTGCAACGGGTACATTCCTATACTATCAGGTGACATGCAAAGAAAGATTGGGATAAGAGTAAACTAAGAAAAGGAGGAGAGTGTGAAGAAGAAAATGGCTTGAACTAGCTGTGTCATACTCCTACTACACCTGCTTCAGTGCAAGAGATGCATTCCTACACTATTAGACAGCACACACAAACTCATGCATGCACCTATTCCAACCCACCCTCACACACACCTGAACTGCACCCGTGCTCACCACCACTCTCTCCACCCCCAACACATGCACATATATGAAGCTCCCAGAAAGAATGAAAACAAATGGTGTCAGTTCAATAATTAATCTGGCAGCATGCATGCTTTTCCAAGTGTACAGAAACACCATAATTGTTAATATGTCCACATATCAAATCACTCATGGAATATAGGCAGTATATCTGTACGTGAAACACAAACAGAAACTGTTGAACAGTTGAACAGAACAAATCGTTAATCAAGACTTTTACCTGGAAGTCTCGCACTTTAAATGTAGGACTGAGGATAGCACATTCCAGTGCGCAGCCCCTAGCAACACACTCACTTGCATTCATTGTCCGTCTTGGTTCCTTCCCAAAGAAATCAGTCAATATCTTCATTATTGCAGGAACACGAGATCCAGAACCAACAACCTCAACCATGTGAACATCCTCAACAGCAAGTCCAGCCTCCTGCAGAGCCTTTTCCAATGGTTTCTTCACACCCTCCAAAATTGGAGCACTGATCTGTTCAAACTCCTCCCTCTTAATGAATCCTCTCACATCCTTCTCATCCATCAAGCACTCAATATTCAGAGGTGCCTCAGGATTGGCGCTGAGAACCTTCTTCAGCTTCTCACAAGCAGCTCTAAGCCTAAGACAAGCTCTAGCATTCTGAAGAACATCAATTTTATACGCTTCCTTAAATTTAGCTGCAAAGTGTTGGAAGAGCACTTCATCGAAATCCCTACCACCCAAGGACCGTTCATATGAATGAGCCAATATCTTGAGCTGACCTTTCTTGAACCCAGCAATGCACACTTGCATGCTGGCATGACCGATGTCAACAAATGCAACATTTAATTGGTCATTCTCTGGCAAATCAGTTTTATAAATGCCATAAGCCAATGCTGTGGCTGTGGTTTCATGGATTAAGCGTAGAGGATGCAATCCAGCAATTGTGGCTGCATCCAAAACAGCCCTCCTTTGAAGGTCGGTGAAGTAGACTGGAATACCAATGCAGCAATCTACAACTGCTGTATTCAGATTCTTCTCAGCAATGCCTTTCAAATTTGACAAAACCATGGCAAGAATCTGGGTGGGAGTAAATGTCCTGACTTCCCCTAGATACCTCGCGTGAATCAAAGGGAATCCATCAGGGCCTTCGGCAACAGCAAAAGGCAGTGAACTGAGATCTCTTTGCAATTCAGGATCTGAAAATTTCCTGCCAATAAACCGCTTAATTTGAGAAATTGTGTTCTTGGGGTTCATCATACTTGAGGCAGCCCCTGCAGTCCCAATGAACCGTTGTTTCTCCCCGAAGCAAACAATGGCAGGAGTTTCCCGCTTTGACTCATCATTGAGCACAACATCAATCCCCCTTTGCCTTGCAACGGCAACAATACAACTCTCATTGCCAAAATCAAAACCAACCACACTCATGTTTGCCAAAAAGTTGACACACTTTGACAATCGGTACTTCAAGGCGAAGCAAATACCTGGAAAACAATATTATTAGTCAGATACCATAAATTGACAACAAATATCCAGTTAAACCAAAGCACTTGAAACAGCCAAAAGTGGAACTATCCAGATAATTATCTGGAATAACCAGACACATCACACACTAAGCACAAAACACCCACGTCAAGTATCATCATAGCCCGCAGTAGTTCACAGACACATTATAATTAATTAACATAAAACAAAAAAAACCTTTTCACATCACAAACTACCAAACAAATGTGAAATCATAACAATAGCAATGTACACCATTTGACATTCAACAATAACAAATCAAACTCCTAAATTAACACGAATGGGGTGAATATGCTTACAGCAAAGTCTACTCCTGACTGCCAAGACATTTTAAGCAACAGTACCGCAAATAAATCAATAAATATGAACTAAACCCTAAAACAAGAAAATGAGGACCAAAGAAATTTCTCTTGATCAACATGCAATTAAAAACCATATACATTCATCAGGAGCAATACATGAGCATATTTTATAATCACATTATAAAAACATAATTTAGCAACAAAAAAATATAAATAAAGACTTCACCAATTGAAGAACCAAAACTCTATGCGATCATCAAACCTAAGCAACAATAAACCGCAAAAAGAGATCGAATTTCTCATCTAAGAACACAGCTCACTCAGCAACCTAAAACAACAAATAATCCTTCAAAAAAAAAGAGAGAGAAAATACACCAAACTCACAGATCTAAAAAACCGAAAGGGATAAGCAGAGATGGTGAGAGACAGAGGGAGATTAGTAACAAGACGGCGCCGGAATGGACCAACGTTAGAGCTTGCGATCGTACCTTTAGAAAGAGAGTGCGAGAGGCGCAGGACAGAGAAGAGAACGTGGCGCTAGGGCGGCTCTAGAATTCTCTCTTCTTTCTAAACGTTTCGTATATTCATTTATGTGTTCTCTTTCTAAAATAAATAAATAAATAAAACGAAGTTCCCCTTCAATTGGAATTTGTAGAACGTCGGCCTGGAGATGTCTAGAGTCTGTTGCTTCTAGAATAATCCTCGGGCTTCTCATATTGGGCTGGGTTCGGCCCATTTTTTTTAATAATTACACTTTTAATATCATGTGATTAGTCAGGTAGGTTTGTTCTTGATATTAATTTTACGGCATTAAATTTTAATTTTATGTAATTATTTCACTTGCCTTTATAGTTTAAAATTGCGAGTTAAGATAACCGTACTGGTCAAATTTTGAAAACAAAATAAGATGTATCTCTTGCATTGTTACCAATATATCCAATTTGATTCTAATATATTACTGAATTGATACTGGTTGATTTTGGATGCCGCTATGAATTTTTTTTTAAATTTATAAAATAATTTCTGAATTTTTTAAAAATTATAAAATAGTCAATTGCCATATTGCACAGTTATACTGTATATTTTTAACCATGTCTTTAAAATTTATAATAATAAATAATAATCACAATTTTAATTTAATTTATAAAATTAATTTCATAATTATTAATAAATATAATTAAATATTAAATAAATTTTGATTTAATAATTAAAAATATATATGATAAATAATTATTTTTAAATTATTTATTTTTAAATTATTTATTTTAAAAAGTAAAATATTTGTATTAATACTTTATTAATAAATATTATACAAAATATAAAAGTAAATTTAAATAAAATAATTTATTTTAAGTTTTATTTTATTTATAATTGTTATTAATAATAAAAATATTTATTATTATTTTAAAAACAAAAATTCAAAATTCAAAATAATTATAAAAGTTGAAGTAAATAAAATAATTAATTAAAAAACTTTGAAAAAATAAAGCTAAAGGAGAGGCATGAGGGAGGGAAAGAGATTTTAATTTTTTAAAAAAATTTTGCAGAAAAGTCTCACTATTTTTTAAAATTTTCAGTACCTATCAGTATTTAGCCGGTATTTTGAATACCGGTTAGTACCAATCGGTACTGTCTGATATTTAAACTCGGTACAACCGATCATTTGTTTCGCACTGATTTTGGTCTGGTACCAACCAATACGAAACGGTATTCACATCCATGATCTCTTACCTGTTTTTAATTTTTTTAATTATTAATATTTATATTGTAAGAAGCAGAAAAGATAGGGAGAGTTTTAGTCTTTTAGAGCAAAACAATTTTTTATAAAAAAATGAAACAAGAGATTGTTTTATTGAATACAGAATGGCAATTGATCTTGTTAGAAAATTTATGTTCAAAAGATTGTCTTCATATTCAATAAAATAATAGTAAGTGTAGAGATGATTCATATTCAAAACTTTAAGGTTATGTTTCTTCTCAATTTCTTCCTCTTCTGATCTCTTGCAACCTTAGAATTCTTGTTCCTCACCGGAACCTTGTCGGAGTGTTGACGAAGAGACACGACGAGATCCACAAAAGCACTAAGTATGAACTTGTGAGACTTCTTCTCATTCAAGTTCACGTAACAAAACAGAAGCTGTTGCATGAAGTCCCAATCAAGTTTTTTCCCACCTTGTCGCATTCTTGCTCCTACCATGTCCTCCATAGACCGTCGAAAATCGTCGTGTGGTTCCGGCGAGTATTGTAACAATACAATGCAGTCGCAGGGAAGAACAGTCACGTCAACGTTGTTAGAACATGCAGTCGAGACATTGACGGTATTATCCGAGGTTGAACTCGACCCCATCTCCTCTGGTATCGTGGTGGTCAAGCTTGACGATCCGGTCTCCGCTAAGGACTGGAGAGGCTGGAGAGTTTCCGTTCTCCGGCGAACATTAAACCCTCGAGAGCTGCCAACTTGCTGATGCTCGTCAACTTCTTTATCTTTCTCTTTAGGGTGTTGTCTTACCATATCACCGTCGTCGTCATCGTCTTCATCATCATCAGAGTCGTTTGTGATGTATAGAGACTGGAAGTTCTCGAAGAGGAAGCGATCAATATCAGCAAGAGTGGCAGTTTCATCTTTGGTGTCTCCAACTTGTTGAGTCTGGTTATGGTCAAGAGCAAAAGATGAGGTCTTTGCATGTTTGCAACTCAATAAGATCCACTTCTTTTTAGGCGATGAATTATAATTAGAAGGGAATTGGAGAGTTGGGTCTGGATTTCTGATCTTAAAGAGGTAGTTCTGAAGAGATTTTCGGAGTCTCCTTGGCATTTCAAGTCTGGTTTTACTTAATACAAAGCTTTTTCCGTAAGAGTACTGTGATCGATGACGGTGGCTTATAAAGTAAGGCATTAAATGGAAAGTAACATACAAAATAAAGAATGAAACGCAGGCGTTTCTTTCAACGCATGGAGTGATTAACATAAGAGAAGTGATTAAGAAATTTAATTTAATGCTTGTGTTGGTTTAGAAGTGAAGGATTTAATGTGAGTACTGTTAGTTTTTCTTTTGAGCTTGAATTTTGGGCACTAAGATAGTAATTTAATTTAGAGACGACAATGGGCCGACCCGTCAAATTTTTTAAAACAATTTTCTTAAAACTAAAAATGTAAAATAACGTTTATTTTAATTAAGTCTGAGTCTTGGTAGGCTTACTTTAAACTCAACTTTTCTAAACAAAACGAATAATTAGACCTTGAATTGGTTGCTCTGAGTTGACCTGTTGAAAATACCTGAGTCTAGGCCCATGAGTCGACCCTTTGTCATCTCTAATTTAACTTTAGAGAAACCTAACTCGACAGTAGTGAGTTAAATTTAGTTTAATTGAATCTTTAATTAAAATTATGTTAATTTAGAATTAATAGATTAAAGCAAGTTCAATTGAATTTGAATTTAAAAACAGATTTTGACTTCTAGCCTTTTATCAATAATACTTAAAAGTTATAATAAATAGACTTAATTAATTTGAATAAGGAAGAAATATTAATTGAAGAAATTCATTTTCCCATAAAAAAATAACTCATCTTTTTTTAGATAGAATTTGTAATTAATTACTCCCTCCTATTTAAAATAAGTGTGGTTTTAGAGGGATTTTAATTATTCAAAATAAGTGTCGTTTGTGACTTTTTATGTATATTTATTATTTTACTTCCAAAATTACCATTTAATATCTCTCACATCTTAATTACACAGATTAAATTTTCAAGGCACTTTAACATGTAATTAATAAGCATATATCAGAAATTTTATTAATTTTCTTAATAAGCGTGCATTCCTCTAAAACGACACTTATTTTTAATAGGAGGGAGTATTAATTAAAAATTTGAAGGTTTTTGCGATTGGAATTTTAACTTTTAATTCTCTTAAAACTTTAAATTTTTTAAATTTTCAACTTAAATTCATTGGAACGTATAGAAAGATTAGGTCAATTTTGTATAGGTCTCACCTACCACTTGAAAATATAAATGATGATCAAAACAGGGTCATTCTATGAATACATATATAGTTCTAAAAGCACGCAGGAAAGCATTTAAAGACAGGATTCAGGATTGGGTGTTTGTTCACAGGTAAACTCATTAAAGAAGCTGGCATTTGGTCCCAAGATAAGGTAGTGAGTGGACATGCCAAGTTGTGGGAGCTTTAGAGTCAATGAATCCTTTAAGAGACATCCCCCAGTGGTTACAATGGATGTTTCATGCAACTTCATCCAGACATTTGGGACTACTGGGGATGATAATTGAGTGTGAGCTACCGTATCAATCGTGGGAAGTGCATTTTTAACACATGTTTCGGGAAAAAAACCAGAGTGTCGATTGCCTGGCCTCACTTGCAGCAATAGCCAAGCTGGGCCTTCACTATCTTCATAAGCCTCCAACATCAGTCTGGGCCCATATGTGGCGTGACCAACACAGATTATTGTACCGTAGACACTGCATTAATTAAACCGTTTATGTAATTTCGTTTACTTTCCCTTGTAAAAAAAGGAAAAAGCCCTAGGCTAATTTTAAATTTGATTATAAATTTGTTCGTTTAGACTATTTAAAAATTATGATATTTTCGTTTAAGTGATTTGATGTTGACTTAAAACTTGGTTGGATTTGAGTTCATTTAGATTGTATTATGGTGTAACTTTCTAAAACGAAGTCGTTATGATCTTAAATTTTTTAAACTTTTAAATTAAAATGATATAATTAAAAAAATTAAAATGACATAATTAAAGTAGAAATTTTATAAAGATTTAGGTTAAGCTTGGAGCCTTATGGATCGAAGACTCGTAAATCTAAGTCTAAACTTGAGTATGATAAAACGATGACATCATTGAATCTAATCAAATTCAAGTCAAACCTAATTATTTTTTAAAATATATATAATCTAATGTTATTTTAAAAACGACATTATTTACTCACAATGATTGAAGTAGCTACGCATATGTCTAAATTAAATAAGTAAATAATTTCGTTCACCAACAATTATATTGACTCAAATCCTAATCAATGATACAGATATTGTTCCGTACCGGTTAATGCAAACCGAAATGGAACGGTACTGTCCCTTTTAGTACCAACTTTGAGTACCGGTTAGTATCTAAAGCTTCACTAGGTACCAGTCGGTATTTGAAATATTGGTAAAATATCATATGGTGCTGCTAAATTTGAAATTTTTAAGGACTAGATAGCAAAAAAAAGTAATAAAATCAACCTCCCTCTGTCCTCTGTCTCTCTATCTCTCACGCCAGTCTCCCTCTCACCCTCTTTCTGTCTCACTCTCGTCATCGCCGCTCGTCGCTGTCATCCTCCACAATGACACAACCACACCTCTCCCCGGCTTGTTAGTCTGTCTGCCTCCCTCTCCACCGCGACTCTCTTCCACTCCAATCTTCCCTGCACCTTACCATGCCTCTCCTCCTTCTCCTCCTCAACTCTGCCTACTACTGCCTCACTCTGCCTCTTCATACGCTTAGAATTGAATTGTTATGAATTGTTGGATTTAGATTTGAATGAAATTGACGAAGTGTGTTGTTTATCTGTTAATTCTGTTTTGTTTATTTGTTAAGTTTGGAAGTTCATAAGTCACGACTTCAGTATTTGAAATTTAGTTTTGGATTGGTTTATTACAATTTACAGTTATAAATAAATTAGATAACAAATTAAATCTATCTATATAATTTCAATTTGAATTGAATTATTTGGGTTGGTTTAAATGTTTAAAAATAAAAACTGATCAACAACATTCAACCTTTTTAAGATTGAATGCAATATTTATAATATCTTTAAAACAAAAATGAAATTATTTTATACATCAACGCATGAAATTTGTAATTATTTAGAGTCAATTTCAAGCCCGCACTTAAAATATCTTTGTTTAACTAAAAAAGACTTGAGCATAAAAAAGCAATAATATAATAAATTTAATAGTAATTACATATCATTAAAATTCTTATCAAAGAAGTATTAATTAGCACAATTTGTAGCAAGTACACTATAAATTATAATTGAAGGTAGCTTTTTAAACCCTTTATGCATTGTTTTCCTTGGTTTACCTTAATTTATTTTAAATTAACTAAAATTTTGACGAATAAATATTAAAATAGCTTAATTGTTGGTTCTTGACTTATTGACAAATTGTGTTTGATAAAGTTGAATTGTGTATGATGAAATTAAATTGTGTATAATGTAATCATATAAAATGAGTTACGTTACATAGTGGTTATTATTTGTATGTTAAATATTTGACAATTATTGTTATTTTATATTAATCGTGCTTATTATTTATTATTATTATGATTTTTTAAGATAAGGTTTATATAAACTTATAAAGTATATAGTACAATATGACAATGAACTATTTTGCATTTTTTAAAAAAATTCAGGGACTATTTTATAAATTTTAAAAACTACTCAAAACGGTACTTGATATTGACCGGTGTCAGTATAGTACCATACTATAATCCAATCCGGTACCAAAGCCAATTAGGGATGTCAAATTTGACCTGGCCCGACACAATTTTGTGCTGAGTTGACTGTGCCACTGGCGGAATAACAGGCCTACTATGGTCTACCCAACCGGGTCACAGGTTGAGCACGTGGCTCAACTGTTACTTCAAAAACGACATCGTTTTTAAAAAAATATATGGTGGGCTGGGTGTGGCCCGTCAGACCATGGCCGAGCCAAGAGTCGACCTATCCTAGTTCGTCGTGCCACAGGCTACCCTAGTATGTGATTGGGTCTGGTTAGGTCAGGCTCGGGTCGCCATTGACATTCTTAAGGCTAGTACGGTATTCGCAATTTCGATCATAATACAAATACCATCCTTATTAAAGATCGGCCCGGTCCATTAACATTGTTAATTTCAGTACGATATTCGCCATTTTGATCCTAATACAAATACCATCCTTACTAAAGACGTTCAACTCGAGTTAGATCGGGGTGAAATCCAATTACAAAAACTATTCTTACCACAGACGGTCAACTCGAATCTTAATTCAAACACCATCGTTGCTAGAAACTATGTCTGATGGGAATGACTTTGGCAGACATGCGTATGTTCACAACCTAACCGCTGAAGCAGGACTCTCCACAACCACAGATTCCCATAGAGATTAATACGAATATCAGAGTGAGTTGTTCTGAAAATGACTTCCACCTTCCTGTGCCTTATTATCCCACCAAACCATTTTCAGGTTTAACCAGAAATCCTAGACTCCTCTTTAAGACACCGAAATTCTTTGTCCTGTCTGTCAAGGATAACAACATAAATTAGTTAGCCAATGATGATAGACTTTATGTCCACCAAGAACTTCTTCCTGTTCGGCCTGTAGCACATGCCTATCAGTACCACTATCAATGGTGAATCAATTAGACGGTTCTCAAACTCAATATTAATATCACTGTTCAGAGAATTCCATTTTCGACGGTTCTCAAATTATTTTATAGTCAAAAAGCATTTCTTGGAAATGCAAAAAAGAGGATCCTATATTGTGCTCTCTTGGTCTTGGAAGATTAAACTAATCATTATGATATTAATTTGTTTAAGTGAAGAACAGGGAACACTTTGATGCATGCATGTAGATTGCTTTTGCTTTTGATGGATGGGAGGATCCTAATTTTTTATTAATTTTATGGTGTCTTATTTTGTCCAATAAATTATAGTCATTTATTTTTACGGATTTCATGTTTATTTATGCGTGACCCACACAAAACATATATAAATAAATGACTGAAATTTATGGAACAAAATAAGACACAATAAAACTGAACAGAGGATCTGGACTCTCCTAAGATAGTCATAAAGAATCAAACTTTTGTCTTTTATTAGATAAAAGACAAAATTTAATGATGAATTTTACGGAAGCCAATAAAGTTACTCTTTTATGACATAAATTACAGATTTTATTCATTAAAATAGTCTTTTGTAAAAATATAATCAAAAAGTTGCATATATTACGACCCTATTTAGATTCCCGCAAAATGAGGAGCGTGCACCAGATACGTTGGCTTTTTTATTCTATCCGTAATTTCAAATTTTTAGAAAAAACATTTAATTAGTTTTATTTCTTTAATGAAGTAAAGTTTGTCTTTTATTTTTTTTTTCTCAGTGGATCTTCCTTAACTTTTGATCAAAGGCCCTGAAAGAAGGATAAGACGAAATCCCAGAAAGTAAAATGCATACTTCTAACCATTTTGAAGAAGAAGAAGAAGAAGATATAAAACAAACAAACATGAGTAATAACAGTCCGATCAAGACAATTTTCCTAGTAACCAAACAGCATTACTCCACCAAACTACTCTTCTCAAAGATCCTAGACGAGACAGCAAACCTCGCAGAGAAGGATCGGAAGACGATATCAGGGTCAGACAACATGGAATCATCTTGGTCGAAATTCTGAGAATACTCATCAGGATCATATGACAAATGCACTCGGGTGGACGAACAGCAATCAAAGATCTTCTTCTTTTCCTTCATCAATCTTCTCCAAAACGATCTCCACCTCGGTACCTTCGATCCTGTCTTGACCGAGACAATCCGATCGTAGCCGCCGTTCACGTAGCTGTCGATGCGACAACTGCCGGAATTGCACCAGTTGCTGAGTTCCATGGAAGACGAAGATAATAATGAAGGAGAGAGCTCAAGCGGAGTGTTATGTACATATATATATATATATAGAAAATAATAGACAGAAAGTCAAAACGTATAATATATAGTCAGAGACATTGTCACATGCAATATCAGAGCCTGAAGGTATTATATTGAGAATAAATCTGGATGGCCTCGAGATTATAAGAAACTCCTGGCGTGGCCACTTAATGAATGGATTATGTCTCTATTTGTCTCATAAATCTCATCCATCTATTTATATGGGTCTCGTGTAGGTTCCGCATAAATAGATAGTTGAGATTCGTAAGACAGAATAAGGACATAATAAAATAGACAGAAGATTCCGTTCCCAATAAATAGCTCATGGTTCGATAGGCTAGAGTTAGCTGGTCTAATCCATCTTTACTTTATTTTATAAAAAGTTTACAAACTGACGTCGTTTTTTTGATTCCTGTTGAGCCACAGGCCAACCCGTACTTGACTTTAACTTGGCCCATGGCCCAGTCAACTTAGGCTAAGCCAAATTTCAAAGTTTACTTTAATACCTTTATCTTAAATTAAAATAGGAACTATTCCATTGAGTTTATATTAATATATTAATTATCTAGTAAATTGGTAAGGATTTGATAATATATAATTGATAGCTTAAGAAATTTTATTATTTTAACTCAAGCTTAATTATTATTTTAAATTATTAATTTAATTTGAACTTAATTAGTTCAAGTTGGACTTATAAACTGAGTTGAGATATTGTATTAATGATATTTGATTAAGCTATTATTCATAACGTATTTATTTTGTTGTTATTTTTTAAAAGTTATAAAATATAG
This sequence comes from Erythroxylum citrifolium, assembly GCA_026284465.1. Classification (NCBI taxonomy): domain Eukaryota; kingdom Viridiplantae; phylum Streptophyta; class Magnoliopsida; order Malpighiales; family Erythroxylaceae; genus Erythroxylum; species Erythroxylum citrifolium. Next base: position 3,289,284 of record JANKOE010000005.1, read on the forward strand.
TTTTTCTAAAACATTAAAAACCAATCTTGTTTAATTACTAGGAATAGTAACGAGTGACCAAATTTGGTCAGTTCAAGATGGAACTAAAGTAACGTTAATTTGACTAATGATTTAAAAAACTAACTAGTCGTAAAAGTTTTGAACCTTTCAATTTTTCAGTTCGATTACTTTAATAAATATTATTGTTAAAAAATAATTAGTTTATTAATTAATTGATCAATTTTCTTAAATTAATAAATACTTATAAAATATAGATTAATCCTTTTAAACCTTAAATTTTTTATCTTACCGATTTAATTTCCGATCCGTTTTTTAAAACTTTAGTTTTGATGTAATATACTGAAATGATATTGTTTTAATCAATTTGTTTTTTTCTTCTTCAAAATTCTAAGAATATTGTTCACAAGTTATTTCGGGATCCGTTTTGGTTTCACTTTCACCACGAAGACAAATGAACAGGATCATTGGATAGTGTTTCCATTCTCAGTGGACTTGCCCAAGAATTACTTCACTATTGCATTTCCATGGTTGACACAACTGAAGCAAACAAGCCTGTTAAGAGATTCCTCTACCATACCTCAACAACAAAGCACAAAGAGCAGTCTCATTTTGAATTCCTCTGCATATGAGATCATCTCTGAACTCTGTCTGCAGATTGATCTTTAGAGCAACCAAGAAAGGCCAAAGAGCTTTTCATCGTCATTATCTGAATGTTTAGGAACATCATTTACAAGAATCCAAACTAAAAGAGCCTTTGAAACATAATAATTTCTACTTTCACTACTTAATTTTCACTGATCTCTTCAGCCATTAGACCAACCTCGTCATAGAACAGCAAGAAAAACCAGATGTATTGAGAGGGACAATCAGGAGTTAGTTCATCAACCAACCCCACATGATCAAGTTGATTGTAACTTCTGGTATTTCTGCAACTCCAGATACCAATCTTTATATTCACTCTCAGGAATCTGATTACATAGTTACAAAGATTGGAAGGAAGAAACAGGCATGTTCTGATCGTTATTGTAAAGGGCATACCATAAATGTTCCAACTCTTCAATACACAGACCTCTCAATATAGGGACACCATCTGAATCTTTTAGCTTCTGCTGCATCTTGCATCAAGTCCTGCAACTTCAATGCTGTTTATTGGATACAATTTAAGCTGACAAGATCAAAGCATGTTTCTTATCCATTCAATAATTTGTGATTTGATGAGAACTAAACCCCTCAATCAATCATTTTCTGTTAACTTCATAACAACACAGCTATCTTCCAGGTTTTTCAGTAGCTGGAAATGGCAGAGAAACCAAACCAATCAGGACTTTCAGAGATCAATTCAGGAGCTGATCCATGATCTGAATTTTCCTGAACTTGATTTATGGAATATCTAAACCAGTCCTATACTCATTTTAGCAGATGACAACAAGAGCAGTAACAAGAACAAAACCAATTAAATGGCTGCTTACCTTAGTGTAACAATTCTGACGTTCAATTGTCTGACTTGTTGTGTTTACCACAACCTCGCATAACAATTTTGCCTGTTTCAGAATCACAAATTGAGACATTAATATAGAGTATCATTACAATTTGGTTCTAGCTAAGCAACCAATCTGCTCCATATCAATCAGGATTGAACAAGTACAGGCAAGGTGTTCCTAATGCAAGTGTCTTCCAGGTTCAGTAAATTTATCAGAATTCCTGAAGGACTTGGTTGGAGGAAGCTTAGTTTATGCAGATTCTGTCATCAAATTACTCATAATAAGACTTCCGATCTAACCAGATAAACCCTTGAGTGCACGGAACAATCCGTAAATTACGTATTTTCGATAAATCACTTCGACAAACTATCGACTCAAATTAAACGATTAGGTTCTAAAATTTGTCATTAAGGATAATTAGATGCACTAAATAGGTTTTGATAAGTAAAAATCAAAACATGTAACTTAATATTAATAAATCTACTCCTTAATGGTTGATTAGCATTTTTATTTAAGAGCGAATTCTTAATTAGTTAAAAATGGTAATCTAATTGATTTAACCATAAAAACTTCAAACTTTGAACCGATTGACTTCTCGATTCTTTATTTTCATATTTGATTTACTTTGATACTCTTATTATTAAAAACGGACTAATCTATTAATTAATCGGTCAGTGTTGTAAATCAATTAATTTTTATTTAACAGTCTTTTTTTTATTAAACTTTAAATTTTATATATAACGATATAATACCGGTTAAACCTTAGACCTATTGTAAAAATGACAATAACGGGCTAAGCCCAAGTTGACCGGATTTTAGATCTTTTATTTATATTCCAAGGCCCAAGGCTTCACAAGTAACTATTGTTTTGACATTTTAACTCAAATAATTTGGACCGGTCAAGCCATAATAGGCTGGAGTGAAGGCTGCCTCCAACCCAAGTTTTCTGTAGCAGGCCGAGTTGGGCTCGACTTATTGTCATCCCTAACCACTGTCTCGACTTATTGTCATCCCTAACCACCGTCGTATCAATTTTACTTCACTTCAGGTTATTAAAAGATAGCCAAAAATAACGTTTCTTATAATTAGGACCTTTTTAGAACACCTTATTAAAAAAAAATAGCAAAAAAAAAAAAAAAGAGGTTGTGTATTACCCTTAAAGGAAGGCCAAACAACAGGAAGCCAAGCGTGCCAGTGACTTCAGTCTCAGTATGAAATGGAATTCTACCCTTAGCCAAGTCTTCAAGCAAGTACACCACGTCAGACAGAATCCTGACCCTAGTAAGCTCCAGCTCAGCTTCCACGTAAGACGACGTTAGAGCCCTCACGTGCCCTCCCCGCGCCTTCACGTACCCCAGCCTCTTGCCTCTGTACTTGATCCTAACGTAAAGGCTGGTGAAGTCCATGGAGTACGCGTCCACGTTACGCACCATAATAGTAGCGTGTAAGGAGATGTCAATGTATATGAAAGGCCGCGTGTGAACATGTATCCTTTTTAGTTTCAGCCGTACGATCTTGAGGGTGGGTTCAGACGGCCAGAAGAAGTAGACGAGGGCGGGGAGGAGGAGGAGGAGGAGAAGGGTGACGATGATTGTTCGCCACCGTATACGGAGGTTTGCCGGGAGGCAAAAGGGTATGACGAAGTGGGTTTGATGATCATGACAGCATGGCATGGGGGTATAGTAGTGACTTTGTGATGATTCTGGGTCAGTCTTGGAGGGAGCCATGGAAGGCTTTGTGGAAACTGACTCAATTGAGGTTGTTTCCTTTTGTTTTGGAGTAGATGAAGTTGATGAGGAGGCTTCCTAGGTGTTGGGAGCGTTCTGAACAAGTTTTCTTGTTGGGTCCTATGATTGGTGTAGGTACAGGAACACCATATGAGTGGAAATTTTTTTCCTTTTTTGTTGGTAATATTATTATATCATTATCCTTTAGTTATTAATTATTTTATTAAAAATAAAGTGAAAAAAAAGTAAATCGAACAGGGTCTACTTCTTTTTATATTTTAGTTATTAATTATTTTATTAAAAAATAAAGTGAAAAAAAGTAAATTAAAAGAAAAGCTAGACCACATGTAAGCCCAAGTAAGGTTTCATCCTAAAACCAATTGGTGATAGGTGGAATAATCTATTAGACTTATATGTTGATCTTCTTTCCTCTCTTTCTTTAATATTGGACAAACTCCAACTTTTATATTCCAACACACTCCCCTCGCATATGAGTTTAACACATAACATAATCTATTATTTTGAGATGTTAACGACTAACATAAGAGGCGCATCCTGCACGCATGACGATAAGGTTACTCTTATTAGGATTCTTTCTGGGACGAGATCATTCTCGCTCCTGTACGACTATTTGGCCATTTTTTCGTGCATCCGTTCTATTATTAAATTTCAAATCTTTTAATAATTTATTTAATTATCTAATTATTTATCAACACCTTGCTTTTTTAGCCAGGAAGAGATTGATTAGACAAGTTAGTAATCTCTTTGTCCCAAAGCACTTTGTGCCTTTGGATTAAAGAATTGGCAATACATTGACCCCGGCTTACTGGTTTTGCCCTACTGATTTTGCCTTACTGGTTTTGCCGGCACAGGCTCCGGCACCCTCCCTTTGGGTCCGGCTTACCTCCGCTCACAGGCTCAGGCTCGCAGGCTCGCAGGCTCACAGGCTCAGCCCAAGGTCGCAACAGGGGTTGGTAGCCCCAGCACCCCCCAAGGCTG
>JANKOE010000005.1:3303469-3327230 GCA_026284465.1 Erythroxylum citrifolium
GTGGTGCAACTACCATTTCGTGTAAAATTTATGCTTGCTGAACCCGCTAAACATCTTGATCTCCAAACTCTCTCTGAAAAAGTCTCCAGAGAAAAAGATTATGGTTTCCGCTTCTATTAATTTCTTCAGGAAAAAGGGTATATCAGAAACACACAGAATATGCAACTGATCAAACAGTTGCAACCGGCAGAACCAGAAAAAGCCAACAAATTTACAGAACGAAAGAAACCTGAAGAAATGGTGGTTTATCCTTTTGTTAACAAAAAAGTTTCCTAGGACATTCGATACCAGAGCACGCGGATGCAAGAGGAAACCATAGACTAAAATTCAACGAGCTCCACCGGATAAAGACGATACAGGACCCTATACACCTGAATTTCTTCTTCTTGACGAACTCGAAGGTCGCTAAAAGTTGTGGTGAATCTTCCAAAATTAGCCTTGTCCTTTCACGATTTATGGATTAGAGTTTAGGGGTAATTTTGGGGTAATCAATACAAGAAGAGAGCTGCCTGTTAAATGTGGCAGTGAATAAACCGGACGGACACCCTTTACATTTTCTCCAATCCTGGTCTGTTTTATAAATCATAAATTTCAGCATCTAATTATGTGGTTTCTCATATTCTTATTGTTTTTATAAATTTTAGCTATTTAATTACGTGAGATCTATATAAATAAATGACTGAGATTAATAAAACAGAATAAAAACAGAAAAAATAGGCAAAAAAATTTCCGGAAAACTAAGATGATGTTTTGGTAAAATTTTATGGCTTTTTAATTTCCCATTATTAATTTAACTTCTCTCTAATTTTTTTATTTTTCTAATAATTTTAAAGTTTATATTAATCCCTTTAAATTAATTTTTTTCTTGTTTCTATAATTTTTTACTTAATGTGGAGTCGAGTTGCTTGTTATTAATGCTATATTTAGTTGGGAGTTTATTAATATAATGAAATGTAATATTTTTTTAATAAAGATTTATAATAAAACAGAATATATTAAAATAAAAGATAAAAAATTTATATTACATCTCATTTTATCATAAATAATAAAAATAAAAATTTTCAAAAAAAATTTACAATAAAATATAAAATAATAAATAACTTTATATTATATTACGTTATAACATTTTTATTCGAATATCATTTCAGTACATTATAAACTCTTATATTATTTACAAACCACAAATTTTTTAATATTACGTCATTTAATAAAGTTCACATCCCCCTTCTCCTCCTATCCTCGTCACCGCCTTCTTTTCCGGTACCACCGGCACCTGCACCTCTAACGACTCCTCCTCTACCACCAAAGGCGGCCGTGTCACCACCTCATCCTCCTCCTCCACCACCTTCTCTTCCGTTCTCTTTGCTTTCTCTGCCTCAGCGGCAGCCTTATTTACCTCCTCCACTGGCGTCAGTGTCGGCCCTGGCATGCTGTCCGACGGTGGGACTGGGAAGAAGTAATCCCACGCGGAATCCTGATGCATCATCTGTGCTGGTGGATTCGTCGTTGCTGCAACGTCGTCGTCATCTCTTTTTCTCTGTTGAACTTTCTCTCCTCTGCTACTCTTATCACTATTATTACTTCGCTTTCTCACCAAACTTTCATTGTCATGAACTTCAAGCTCCACCCCATCTTCTTCCTCCACAATCGTCGGCCCCACCGGCTTCCGCTCCTCCTGCAGCTTCTGGATCTTAATCTCCGGCATATTGGTGGCGCGTTGCAACGGACTGAATTCCGGAAGAGGCGGAGGCGGAGGCGGCTTGAGCTTGTATAAGGCGTCCTGTGTCAGCGCACGCGCCACCTTCTCTTCCGTCCTCTTTGTTTTCTCCGCCTCGGCGGCAGCCTTATTTACCTCCTCCACCGGCGTCAGTGTCGGCCCTGGCATGCTGTCCGACGATGGGAAGAAGTAATCCCACGCGGAATCCTGATGCATCATCTGTGCTGGTGGATTCGTTATTGCTGCAACGTCGTCATCATCTCTTTTTCTCTGTTGAACTTTCTCTCCTCTGCTACTCTTATCACTATAATTACTTCGCTTTCTCACCAAACTTTCATTGTCATGAACTTCAAGCTCCACCCCATCTTCTTCCTCCACAGTCGTCGGCCCCGCCAGCTTCCTCGCCTCCTGCAGCTTCTGGATCTTAATCTCCGGCATATTGGCGGCGCATTGCAACATGCTGAGTTCCGGAAGAGGCGGAGGCGGAGGCGGAGGCGGCTTGAGCTTGTCTAAGGCATCCTGTGTCGGCGCATGCGCCACCACCCCCGCCGCCGAAGACGGCAGTAAATTGGTTGACTCGGGGGCCGGCGGCGAGGAAGACGAAAAGTGGTGCTGATGAGGCACCTCGTGCTGGGCGTAGTCGCTGAGAGCAGCACCGGTGTACTTCAACGACATGGCCTAGGAGGAGTGCGCGGCAGCGAAGGCGTTTCGAGTGGCTACCCCCCTTTTTCATGAAAATTAACATTTAATAAAGTATTTTTGGGCTACTTTGTCTTTTTAAAGGAGAATATTAGGCCCTTCTTTTTCAAAAGGTTGCTTGTACTTTAAAGTGGGCTGGGACCGACCACTTTGTTAGGCTCTACTTTTCACCGCTGGCGTCGGCTGTAAACGGAACCACTTTATGCCTTTGTTCGCCCGAGCCGACCGCTTAAACTATTGAGTTTAGCTTTGAGTCTACTAAATTAATTTTTTTTAATTTTTTAAATCTTTTAGTTTTTAATTTTTTGAATTTTAAGAAAAATTTAGCCTTGATCCAATGTTCGATTTTTTTAATCACAAAATAATCACAAAATAATATCGCTTTTATGTAATTGATCATAAAATGTCATTTTAATTTTAAATTTCTTACTTTATATTAAAAAATATCATTATTTTAAGTAATTATATTAAAATTATATCATTTTAATAAAAAAAGATGAATTATTTGAATCAAGCTTATTAATTTTAGGTTAAAGTAGATCGGATCGAATCAGATCGACTATATCATTTTATGAGATTATCTCGCAAAAGTTAGAATCGGGCTAAATGGCACATAAAAAATATTCACGTGAAGCTTATAATAATGGTAAAATTGTTAAAAGGGCTACATTTTCTTTTTCTTGCTCAAGAAATACATAGGCCTTTCTAAGAATCTAAATTCAATCTACATTCATATCCCCTTGAGAAACGAAATTCGGTCTGCCAATTCATCACAATCCGGCAGATTCGGGTGAACGTAACGTCTAGTCATGTCTGAAGCAGTTCTTGCATGCGTTTTCCTCTGTTCAGGCTCGAATGTATCTGATTTCGTGGCTCTAGGACTCCTCGTTCCACACACCCCATTAGGGTTTTCAGGTCCTGAGGCACGTTTCAATGGCGGCTTCAAAGGCTTCTCAACACCATTCGAGTTTTCAGTTCCTGAGGCCCGTTTCAATGGACTCTCAACACTGAAAGTTTCTTCCAGGGCTTGGTACTTGCTTAAATTCGACGGTCTCCTTCGAACTGATCTCGGTTTTGGCTTGGATTCAACGTCTGAATCATCCTGCTGGATTTCTCCATTGCTGCTGCTCGATTTCAGGGACTCTTCGACGTCAGGTTCTGCATTTTCAGCTTCTGTGTTGAGACTAGATAATGAACTTGAAGTAGTATAATCTTCACTGGCTATCTTTCTTGCACCAGATGGTGCTTCAGTTTCATTTCTTTTTGACAGAAAAAGCTCTTTCACTTTCTCCACTCTGGACTTGAAGTCGAGACCATATCTTCTTGAGAAAGATTCGTTCCTGATTTTGGTCAGTTTATGTTCATGTTCTTCACGTTCATGTTCTTCACCCTCCTTTGGCCCTTTTTGGATCTCCATTTTTGGGTTCTCGTCCAACTTGTGTCCATTCTCTGGAGACTCATGCTCATGGAGGTCCTGTAACAGAATCATCCAAAGATAAATGCAGTCATAGGCATGCAGAATCAGAAAGTACAAGTCTCTCACCTTTTGATCTGCGTTCGATCGAGTGAGGGGTGCTTTAAAGAGTTCCTGTTCCAATGACTTTGGATTCCATTCTATGGAGAATTCTTGTGCTATATCGTGCATTAACTGAAACTTCATGTCTTTTGTAGCAGATTTTGGGTTTAACTTCTCCATAAACTGAAACAAACATTGGAAAAATCAAAACATTAACACCAAAGTTTAATATTTTCTAATGATGGGAACTTGGAAGCAAACCTCTTTGTTGACCAATTTCTCTGAAGTTCCGTATCTGTCATTGAACAATGTACGAAGGTTCTTCAGCTCCGGGAATTCAGGAACCCTTGCTGTAGCATATATCAGAGATTGTACAGCTTCTTTACACTCCTCGGGACATTCTCTGGCAAAAGAAAAACAAAAATGTAATCTTTCAACTGCTTCAGGATCTGCTAAAACATTAAGTGTAAGTGCATCAAAATACCTCTGATTATGATCCATAGCTGAGAGATGGTTTGATATGCAGCCACAGAACTTCTCAATGAAATCGTAAGCCTCTATCATGTTTAGCTCAACCATGAGACCTTCAGCCTGCAACAACATTCAGAACCAATGAGCAGATCCTCATCTTAACAATTCCAGGACTCCAAGAACAAAAGCTATATCAGATTCTTCTCAATTTTTTTCAGAAACGGACGGTACCCGACAATAAGCATTATAATCTAAGCCGTTCCTGATAAGATCAGCCATATCATTCTTCAAATACTTTGCAACCGTGTTCTTCTTTTTCTTCAAAACCTCCATCCGGCACTTCATCGTCTTCATAGACGACTTGCTGAACATAAACCACACAGAGAATCTCAAAACCACTAAAAAATTTGATAATATAAACAACAGATGTAAACAAAATCGGTGGTGCAACTACCATTTCGTGTAAAATTTATGCTTGCTGAACCCGCTAAACATCTTGATCTCCAAACTCTCTCTGATCTCCAGAGGAAAAGATTATGGTTTCTGCTCTATTAATTTCTTCAGGAAAAAGGGTATACCAGAAACACACAGAATATGCAACAGATCAAACAGTTGCAACCGGCAGAACCAGAAAAAGCCAACAAATTTACAGAAAGAAAGAAACTTGAAGAAATGGGCAGTTTTGATCTAAGTAAGCAAACAGAAAAAAAATGACCAGAAAGACCAGAAATCTTCTCTTTTTAAGGCTTCCAAATTTAGCACCATCAAAGCTCCCAAAAAAGGAAGAGTTTCAGAGATTCCGCGTATGCTAGATTATCTGCGATTTTGGAAATTAGGGTTGTTTGAGCGGAGAAGCATGAGTTTCGAGAAGCATTAAATGAGCCATTTAAATTTCAAAAGCAATAATATTATTTTAGTTGTAATGCTGATGGAGGGAAACGCAGAGATAGAAATGGTCTTTAAATGCTGATGGAGGGAAAAGTAGAAATGGTCTAGGTAAATCATCATTCCGTGAGTAGCATTAAATGATTGATAAAGCATTGAAATTTATTTTGGAGGGTAATGAAAAGATAAGGATTGAGTTTGGAGGGAAATGAAAGAATATGGATTGAGGTTTAAGTAAGTAAGTAGATTTAATAGTAGGCTTCATGAGTAATCATCTATCTTTATCATCTCTTGTACCATTTTGTATGAGCGAAAATTGTGATTAGTAAAAGACTGTTTACATGGTGACAAAAGTAGAAAGATAAGCAATTGACAGAAAAAATCACACGTAAAGTTAGGGGCAGATTTAGAAATTTTTTTAAGTAGGAGCAAAATTTTATTTTTAATAGGAGTAAAATTTTAATTGAAACAAAATTTTATTTTTTTTGTGGGAGTAAAATTTAAAATAATAACTTTTTTGCATGAAATTTGTTGAAACTAGCTCCTATTGTAGCTCCTTCCGTGGGTAAAGCTCTGGCCTCAACTACAACAAGGCCTGAAAAAAAGTGAGAGTACTAGGTTGAAAGAAAACCAGGAAAACGAATAATCATAAATAATATACATGCTCTTCAACTCAAAATTAATAAATTAAACTTAAATTCAATCTACTATCATCTTATTAATTAGGCATATTTTCTTGTCCCTAAAGTAACTCTTAATCATTGAAATATCTAAATTAATAAATATTATTATAAAAAATCAGCTATTTATTAATTAAATATTCAATTTAATTAAACACCTACCTGTCGTCCTCACTCAAATACAGAACAAACCTCATTTTATTTTCGAGTGTTACCTTCCTCTCTTTTGCTGTCGTGCCTTCATCACTACGCCCTTCTTCGTCCATCACTCCATCTGCTTCTTTGACGGGACATGCTGCTTCTGAGTGCTTCCTGCTCGCTGTTGCTTCTTTGTTGATGGCTCGCAGTTACTTCTCTGTGCTACCGCCTCTCCTCTCCGCATTGGCTCGCGACTGCTTCTTTATTCAAACGAAAAACAGTAATTTGGAATTCTGAACGAAGATTTTTATTGGGACACTCGAGGATAGTCGGACAATGCAAGAGTAGAGAAAATTATGGAACAATACGAAATAATTAACTCTAAACGTGTAGTGTATAGGAGATGTAGTAACGTTGTGGGGACATATTGTACAATTAACCTTAATTATGTACAGCGATAAATGAGGGTGGACCTAGCCGAGGTCAGCCGGACTCCAGAGAGCCTAGCCCAAATTATATTTTTTAAAATTTAAATGTAAACACAAAATTATTTTATTGTTACTTGCTAGAATTTTTTAAAAAATAGAGTTCAAATTTCGTTCGGTCAATTCGGACTTGACCTGTTTACTTTAAACCAGGCTAGCCCAAGCCCGAATTCGAGTCCTAACCTTATTGCCAGTTTTACTTTTATTTTGTTCAAAATTATTGTTATAATTTGCATTAAGTTATAGCAATACTTTTTATAAAATAAAATTAAAAAATTAAAGAGAAGATATTTATCTTAAATTAATGAAGAATTATTTACAATTCTTAAAAATTTAGAGTTTATTCTATAATTTTTAAAAATTATGCAAAATGGTCCCATTTATTGATTGGCATTGATCCCGATACCATGCCCTACTAAAATCAAATCCAGTACTAATAACGATATGGTATTCATCGGCTGAGAGTGATCTTTTGGGTCAATCGCTTGGAGGTAGAGATACCCTAGAAAGAATGATGCAATGTTTGCTTCTCGTGGTAGCAACTCGTCAATACATTGATGAACATACATACGTCACTACTCACTAGTATCTCTTTCTTTTTCCCCTAAAATTTATTGTTATGTGGAACTTTTTAGCATTACATCGTATATTCTTAGTTGGAGCATTTGAGGAACTGAAAAAGGTTGATCATTGGCATTGCATATTTGCTGGCCGAGAGAGAAGAGAGGAATGACTTGGATGCTTATGTCAACTACAGTATGAAATTAGGAATTCGTGTCATGCATGATGCCAACATTCATTTTCATTCAACAAAAACAAAATATCTTTACTTGTTAAGAGATCCATTGCTCCACCAACTCCCAGGAATCTTCCAAGTACTTGCTTAGGCTTCTAAAATATGCTTCCCCTTTCCAGTCTTTGTTTATAGTTCTTACCAAGAACATGGTTGGTTGGTATTGGTGGATATGCCAATAATACTGGAGTCGATGGCAAAAGATATTGAATATAATTACATCCCATCAAAGAATAACATCTCTCCATTATATTAAACAGAAAGGTTAGAAGTGAAAGCAACCGCAGAATCCTTTTGTACATTACTTCAACACAGAAAAGGCCTGTAAATTAATTAATTGCTTCCAGGGTTCCTTTTTCCAACAATCCCATCAAGTTCCTAGCTCAAGTATGATTTACATGAATCACAGGATTATGGAACTGATTAACATGTCTGCTCGATCTGACGACTTTCCATCAAGTGGTCCAAAACGCAGACCACGCTGACATTTTACTATATCTACTCGAACTGATAAATTTCTGGGATTTTGAAATGTTTACAGAGAGTTGCAAGAGCATCAATGTCTACCATAACTACTTCTAAGATATTTCAGTTGATGTTCCTAAGGCATATGTTTTACATAAGTTGGCTAAAGCTCCGTTTAATGGGGACTTCATTCTTCTGCCTACTCTGCAAACTGTAAACCTAGACATTGTTAACAAGTCTCACTTCTTTGTTTAATAGTGTTTATAGACATGTCATAGAAGATTCTTAAAGATTGCCGGATACTAACTACATTCAAAGTTCTACCTAGAGCACATTCAAACAAGGATTTGGTTTCACTTCACCTGTCCTTTGAACTTGAATTAACAGGTCAGGTTAATGCATCAAGTAATGAATCATAAGGGCAAGGTTCGTTGACTCTTCTTCTAATATAAATTACGAAAGGAATAGAAAATCTAGGAGGCGGTCATCACAATTGGCAACAGCTGGCGGGATCCTTCGAGACAGTGATGGCCGATGGCTGGGCAGTTTCACCCAGAAGCTAGGTTGGTGCTCAGCGTTGACGGCAGAGCTACGGGGGGTATATACCGGACTCAATATAGCGTGGAACCAGGGTCTTCGCCATATCGAGCTAGAATTAGACTTTAAAGCGGTCTTTGATATCCTCTCCTCCTCCGATCGATGATCCTAGGCCCTTAATCCCCTCATCCGAAGTATTCATATGCTGCTTACTAGGAACTGGACTGTTGTTCATCGCCTTGTCTATCGAGAGAGTAACAGATGTGCGGATTGGTTAGCCACGTACACTGTGCAGTTATACCTAAGAGTTACCTATTTTGCTACCACATCCATTGGGTGCCACTTGATCCTCCTGGAGGATTTATCGGGCTTTTGTCGCCCACATTTTGTTACTTAATTTGTCTCTAGACTTTTCTTCTTCTTTTTTTAAAAAAAAAGGAACAGAAAATCTTATAGTAATATTTTATAACGAAGTATTTGCTGCACTAGTGAACTGTACAAGTAGAAGAAAGGAACAGAAAATCTTACAGTAATATTTTATAACGAAGTATTTGCTGCACTAATGAACTCTACAAGTAGAAGAAGATGCATTGTATAACAAAGAAAAGATGCATTGTATAACAAGAAAAGGTAGTGAATGATGCTAGAAGTCAAATCAACACCAAATCCCAATCCTGAACCCATTGACATTAATATTACGAGCTTTATGCCTTGTCCTTTGCACTAATTTAAATAATATTTTACATAAATTGAATCATTAATGAGAATATATTTTATGATATTTTAGATAATTATTTATGTCATTTTTAATATAACAAAGTAAATTTTACGATATTTAGTCTTTTTTTCTATAAACCACAAAAGTAGAGGATGCATGTATCGACCTAGATCCTCTGTTCAATATTACTCTATCCTATCTTATTTATTGAATCTCAGTCATCTATTTATGTAGATCTCGTGTCTATTTATGTGGGCCCTACATAAATAAATGGTTAAGATTTAAATAGACATAAATAGAATAGGGTAATACTGGACAGAAAATCCATCAAGGAGCAGACGATTTGCCAGTCAAACTACAATTCTTGTAAGCAGTTTGGTAAAGGCAAGTTAATACTGCAATGCCAGTGGAATAGGGATTAGTCATTGTCCTCTCATGCATCTTTTAGTCTTATTTGATCATAGACCTGAAGCCCATTGAAAGAAGGGGTCATAAGGTTCATATGGCATTTTAAGCAATAGACTAATAACGTCATAATCAGTTGTTGATGACATAAATTCGAAAACAGGAACAGGAGCAGAGAATAGAAGATGCAAAACAAAATTTGTCTTTGGCATTTATAGAATTCGCCGATCTCTGTCGCTTTTCCTCTCGCCTTCAAAAGTCGGCCTTGGGTTTTGGTCTTCTCCAATAATTGAGGCCAAGTAATTGTAACTAAAAATATTTTATTTCAATATTTAAAATCAAATTTAATTATACAATTTGACATAAATTAAGTAAATATATTTAAAATTTTAATTAAAAAAGAATAAAAAAAACTCTAAAATTATTGACGACACATGAATCGCAATGAGAGGAGTTAGTATAGTTGGAGTGTTTGACAAAACTTCAATCCGTACTTGAGTCAATTCCAACCTTTTTATAACCAGAAAAGCTCGAACTTGTTAAGAATTTATTATTTATAATTAATTTAAAACATATAATAAATAAAATATTTCGTGGTCTTGAAAAACAAATATCTTAAAGAAATTTCTTTAGAATTTGATGGACGGATATCCAATAAGGAGACTAATCACTAATGCCAGACTTTGGCGCCTTCTCAACTGGCTGGAAATTTCTGTGCTCTCTCCCTATATGTACCCAACACAAGATCTAAGCATCAGACACAGATTCGGCGCGCAGTTTAAGGATCTCTGCCCTTTTTACTTGCTCAAAGCATAACTAACTTAACCATTTCTTGAGTCTATTCATTTCCGTTCTTCCTCAAATTTTCCTTCCTTTTCTCGGTGTCCAAACATGAATTCTGCAGCTCTCAAGACTCTGCCTTTTCTTCTCTTAAGACCACCAAGTCCCACTTTCACTCACCTTAAACGAACCCAACTCATGATTTCAACTCGTAATACAAACCCTGATTTAAAATCGGATACTAAAACGTCAAACTTGTCCGTTCCTAGTTTTGCGAAGACTGAGACACCGGTGGCCACAGCCAATTTTTACTGCTCTGCCACCCAGGATCCTGTCTCCGTTAGGCTTCAACGCCTTGTTGTGGAATTCAAGTCGCTAACCGAGCCGATAGACCGCGTGAAGCGGCTCTTGGATTACGCGGCTAGGCTGCCTCCCTTTGACGAGTCGACTCATTTGCCTGAGAACCGAGTTGTCGGGTGCACCACTCAGGTGTGGGTAGAGGTGAAAATGGATGAAAGTGGAAGAATGAGGTTTAGTGCGGACAGTGACTCAGAGATTACGAAAGGGTTTCTGTCGTGTCTTATTTGGCTGCTCGACGGTGCTACGGCGGAGGAGGTTATGGCGGTGCAGGCGGAGGAGCTAGAGGCGGTTAATGTGGGGATGCATGGTAGGGTCCAATCAAGAGTGAACACATGGCATAATATATTGATTAGTATGCAGAAGAGGACTGAGAGTTTTGTGGCCGAGCAAATCAGACGATCGCCCGAGGGGCAGTTGATTCCTCTGATCGTCGACGGTTTAGGTGATGACGGGAGTCTGAACGACACTCAGGTTCAGGTAGATGGAGTATGTGTTTTTGTTTGTGAATGTTTAGTAGATGGAGTTAATGAATTAAAGGTTTGAACTTGTGTTTAGACCACGTTAAAAAATTCTTGCTGATAGAGTCTTTTGTTTTGGAGTCCATTTTTGATTCTGGGGGTGATATTTTGTGTTCTACGACATATACAGCAATCCAGATGGCAAGAGTTGGACGCCAACTTGTCAAGGCCATAAGCGCTTCACCTTTTCATTTATGCGAGCAATACGATACTGTGTTTGTAAAGGTATTTACTTCCCTTCTCCCATTTAGGTCCTTTTCGGTTAACCGATGGCTTAACTCATGTAAGATTTATCACTGCCTTTGTATGCAATCTGGGTTCCTATTATTGTGTTCTGAATATGAAAGTTAATGAACTAAAATGGGATGTAAGCAGTGGCGAAGCTAGGAATTTATTTCAGGGGGGCAATTTTTTTTTTTATCCAATCCACTATGGGCAAGATATTCTTTTAAGTTGGCAACCTCTATATGCATATATACCTTTTTTTTATAAAAAAAAAATTGAGGGTGGGCAAATCATACAAGTAGCTTCGCTACTGGATGTAAGTTGAAATGCTATGCTCCCACTGGCAGATGAATCAGACTAATTGAAGCTGTTATATAAATTGGTAAAAGTTCCTTTCCATTTTTAATGGCAATTTTATGGCTGATCATTGTGGATGTAGTCATAAATGTTCTTTGTATTTTGCTGGGATCAGATACTTCTTGTTGTTGCTAATTTAACTCCATTTTCATGATAAAGATGTTAACAAAGTTCACTGCAAATGATTCTGGTGATAATGGTATCGGCTTTTCAGTTAACAAGTGACACATTGCAGAACTAATATTCACTTTACTTGTATCAGTTTTCTTCTAGGAACTCCCCGGCTTCAGCTTACAAAAGTGAGGCTCTCCTATAATACTATCTACAACCATTGTCAGATTTATGCTTTCTAAACGATTTTTAATATCAACAATCTCACAAAGTGCAAACTGTGGCTGTTTTGAAATTCCGTATGCTTTGATTTCGAATTTAAGCCCTGTCAAATAGACATTCATGTTGACATCTGAACTGCATTCATTTTCATGAGCCAGATGTGACTCTTGGAAGTATTTCATGATTCCCTGGTGAGAAATATTTCGTTTCAGCCTTTAAAGCTGGGTATTCAAGTCTCGGCTTTCGGCCACTTGCAAATATTGGATGTCAGCTAGTTCTCCTGGCGAGATACGTAAGGTTTGTTTCCCCAGATTGGAAAGCATCTGTCTTTACATATTTGACAGTATTCAGATTCTCTGACCTGGATTTCGCAGGCCAAGAAAGAGGATCGTGATGGTTGACCAAGTCGTGATTAACAGTGTTCTTAGTACTATGCAGCAACTTATTGAATCTTGGGTGTCTTGGCAACCAATTTGGGACCAAATCAAAAACTATGTTGAAATTGCAAGCCATGTCAGCTTTTTGTATTAGGAGGACATTCAGTTCCAGTATGCCTAGAAGACTGGAGGGTTTTTTTAACAGCCTTATCAAATATAATTTGCCTATTGGGGAGCGTTCCTCGCTGCAGGTTCTGTTATTTCATGAATTTGTCCACTTGCGATGTGTCTTTGCTATGCAATGTAACCTTATCAGTCCTAGTGAATCATAGAGATGAATCTCAATTGTCTTCCACCTTCTAATTCCTTAGCTGTCATATGCATAGATTCTTTCAAACCTCTACGACCATCGCAGATCATTGTTAAACAGAGAAACATCATGGACAAAGATGCAATTTTTGTGACTTAGTAGAAAGCTAATCAAGCAAGCCTCATGCTCTTATGTGCCAAGTCTCGTTGGGACATAAGGTGGCAGCTGATGTTGTTTTGTGGTACTGGTAGATGTCAAACATGTCATGCCAAGTCACTTGTACTTGATTACTAGTGTGTGTTAAAAATAATGCCAACAAAAAGCGAACTTGCAGTGTTTTTCTTTGTCAACGGTCTTAAATTATCAATCTAAATCCATATGATTTGATTTTAAAGTTGAGAATGCTTGATCTTAGTGACACATCTAAGAAAAAGGAAATGTGGAAAATGATGCTAAAAAGAGTTGTGGAATGTGATTTTCCAGGGGGACAGATAATATTTAATTGGCAAAAGCCATAGAGCGTGGTGTAATTTCTTGGGTTTAACGACAACAGATACAATCTGGGGTTGAGGCTTGTTTAGTAATTTTGAGTCCAAGAAAGCCCTAAAACTGAGGTAAATGAACGGACACCACGCGCAACAAGAAGTCAAAAAAGTCCCGAAGAATCCTGACCGTCGAAAAGTGGGCTCATCCGCGGTTATATCAAGTCTATGGGGCTTTGATGCGTGGACACTGTATTCATATTTACAAGATCTGAAATTCTGTGAGGCTAGAACGTGACACCAAACCACCACCTACAACTTGATCCCACTAGAACGAAACAGTGTCACAACCAGCGCGTGATGAAAATTTAAAATTTAAAATTCCAATTCTGGATCATAAATATTTAAAAATAAAAGTGAAAAAATGACAAAAAAAACCGGAAAATTGCACAGCCGTTGTACGCTCTTTTTCTCACCTTTTCTTCTTCGCATGTTATCGGAGCTCCGGCTCCCTAATCAGAGCCCAAGCTCAATTACCCACCCACCCGCTCCTCTCTCACCTATTTAAAGCAAACCTCAAAAACCGAAATAAATAAAAAAGATCTCTTCATTTTCTTTTCTTGTTGATATTTAATTTAATTGTCAGATCTTTGAGAGCTCTTTCGGATTTCACCAAATAATGTCCAAACCGTGGGGCGGAATCGGGTCATGGGCCGCCGAGGCCGAGCGCGAGGAGTCCGAGGAACGGGAGGCTGCCGAGGCCAGGGGGCCGTCGACGGAGTCACCCCAGAATTTTCCCAGCTTGAAGGAGGCGACGAGCGCCAAGACTAAGAAGAAGAAAATGACTCTCAACGAATTCCACTCCGCCTCCGGAGCCCTCGGAGGCGGTGGGCGTCAGGTTGAGTCCAAGGGGTTAACCCCTGAGGAGATGCTCCGCCTTCCTACTGGCCCCAAGGAGCGGACTCCGGAGGAAATGCAGTACGGACGGCTCGGGGGCGGTTTCTCGTCTTATAACCGTAGCGGTCCACCGCCCGGGGGGCGGGAGAGGGATGGTTCGGACGGTTCATGGGGCGGCGGTCGGAGGCAGTACGGAGGGTTTGAGGATGAGCGGAGGGGCCCGCCTCCTAGGGTTTCTGATTTTGATCAACCTTCGAGAGCTGATGAGGTTGATAATTGGGCAGTGGCGAAAAGGGCAATTCCATCGTTCGAGTCGAACCGGCAACCCCGTTATGGGACTCTTGGAGGCGGTTCGAGGGCCGATGACGTGGATAATTGGGCAGTTGGGAAGAAATCGATCCCTACTCGATCTCCCACGTTCGGGTCGGGTTTTCGTGATTCGGGGCCTGAACAGGATCGGTGGACGAGGGGAGGAATTCGTGAACAAGAACGGGAGAGACCCAAATTGTCCTTGGATCCGCCGAAAGGAGATTTTGGAGGGAATGATTTGGCGAAAGCAAATAGGCCAAACCCGTTTGGGGCAGCGAGGCCTAGAGAAGAGGTTTTGGCAGAGAAAGGATTAGATTGGAAGAAGTTGGAAATGGAAATGGATGCGAAGAAAACTAGTTCACAATCAAGTAGGCCGACGAGTGCACAATCGAGTAGGCCTTCGAGTGCACAATCCACAAGGTCCGAGGGACAGGGCATGCAACAGGGGTTGGAGAGCTTGGGGGCAAAACCGAGGCCAAAGGTTAATCCTTTTGGGGATGCTAAGCCTAGGGAGGTGTTGTTGCAAGAAAGAGGCAAAGATTGGCGGAAGATTGATCTTGAATTGGAGCACCGTGGGGTTGACAGGTCCGTATTTCGTAAGATTATTGCGTAGTATTGTGGAAATGATGTTTTGAGAATGTCCATACATTTTTCATTATCTTTTTTATGATTTATGGATGCTTTGAATAGTTTTTAACTTTTTGTCTCTCAAGCTGTTTTCTTCTTTTCTGTGGATGGTTTCATTAACCTCAGAGCTTTTTTTCTGGTATAGGACTTGTATTCCATGTTTTGACGTGAAAATGATGATAATACAAATAGCATTTGGATTTGTGGTGATGATTTAGAATCTTGATCTATTGGATCAACTCCTCTAATCTAGCTACTGTAACTTTGTTCTACCTTATAGTGAATTTGGACTGTGGCTACTGAAGAACATTTGTCTGTTGGTGGCCATGTTTATCATTCTTGAAATTTGACGACTTAAAATTGACATTTATGTACAGAGCATCCTATTGAAATGGTGAACTTATAATTCTTGGTGCTTTATTGGAATGGCATCAGGAGTTGTACCTCACAACAGTTAAACAACCTCATTGAATATTGTGATCAACAGACAGGAAAATAGTGATCTTATTGACTGTGATCAAGTCTTACATGTCTAAACCTTCTGTTATTAGGGGTTTTGGATTCTAACAAAGAATTCAATTGTTGAAGAACTGAAAATGAATTTCAGGTATGCTTGAAATTGGTTGCTGTGATAAACTAAAACTAAAGTTGGCTGAACAGGAGGCTGACATCCAAACTGTTTTGAGATTGGATCAATTGTCTACATCTGCTGGGTTTATCTTTTATTTTTTCCTTCCCCAAATGGCCTATTGTCATCCCAATTTATGCATGAAATTCGTTCTGTTTGAATATCATTGATTATAGTTTGACTAATCATTGTTCACTAAGCTTAAAAATCATTCGAACATTGCTTTCATAGAAAAAAAATTGATACATCTTTTTGTTCTAATTTCTTATGCATCATAACTTTTGTGAATGAATTGTTTTCATGTTTAAGAGTGTATTCACTGTAAACAACTGGTGAATTTGATTCAAAATTGTTCCAATAGACTGAGTGTAAAAACTTCTGATTAATAAGTGATCATGCTTCTGCTCATTGATTTAGAGATTTATTGCTGTTTGTTTTTAAAGCAAATTGTATCTGGACCCGTAGTATTGTAGATGTTATTGTAGTGATTCGTACTTGTAAGTATACCATGTACTTACTTCTGAACCGAAGAATGTATTTATGCAGTTCTCTATTGCAGATTGATCTTTGTACTGATATGAATTGGATTCATTATATTGGCCCCTAAGCTTTGACTCATGTACTCAAAATCGGTCCCCAGAAGTGGAAAAGTAAAAAGATGAGAAACTATGCATTAGATATGTAACTGCCATCTTGCACATGCTCATTGTCTGTCTTCCACTGCTTTTCACTTTACACCTTCTTGCTACATTCATGTTTGACATAGGGTTCTCTTGTGCTTCACTACTGCTTGAATTGGTACTATCTGATAGATAATTGTTTCAGACCTGAAACGGATGAGGAAAGATCGTTGAAAGAAGAAATAGAGACTTTAAAAAAGGAGCTCCAGAAGGAAGTTACAACAACAACAAACAGGGGATATCTTCAAGAGTCTGGTGGAGAAGAACCTAGTATACAAGAAATGTTATCTCATAAAGAAAGGGAACTGGAAAAGTTGATTCGTGATCTGGATGACAAGGTGCGGTTTGGGCAGAAAGCTGTTGATAGGCCAGGTTCGGGAGCAGGAAGGTCTGTAGTTTTTCCTGAGAGACCACATTCACGATCTGGATCATTTGATGATTCTAGAAGCATAGAGTCCACAGATAGGCCGAGATCACGTGGGCTGCACGATAGTTGGTCAAGGCCTGGTGATGAGAGAAGATCATACCAAGGTGGCAGGGGAAGAGTATTTCTAGGTGGCAGAGACTTCGACAGGTATATAATCTTTCTTAACAGTCGCTCTCTCTCATTTCTTGTGCATTACTTTTCTGTTGAATCCAGTGTTGGAACTCTAGCAGGAGTGTGCTATGTAGTTACTTTCTGTATTTTGTGCTCATATGCATTCAGTTTCCTGTTGCAAACCAAGAACAGTTATAAGTTGACCATAAATTGTCTTCCCCCCGTATGAATACAGAGGATGTTGATGAAACGGGTTTTTCTGATCCAGCTGCTTGTTGAGTGCTTGGTTCATCTTTCATGTGGATGCTACAGGTTCTTGTATGATAGTTGCCATTTTGAGATGCATGTAATATTAGGGTGTAATGTAGTTTGGTTGTCGTCACTTGGTTTCTAAAAAAGGATGCTCCTAACTGGCCATAACTTTGTATCATGTCACTTGCATATGCAATTTTCTTTTCCAAGATGCCTAGATTGAGGCCTATAACGAACGCTTCTAAATGTTTTGCAGGCCAGGAACAGGGGCGAGATGGTGAAGAGCTTCGGTGGAGTAGAATCAAGTTCTGTCATCAGCTTTTGACAATCGGAATCAAATAATACCTTCTTAATTTTATCTTTGCTCTCTTGTTTTTTGCTCTGGAAATGGAGTAAAGAATTCTTGAACACTGGCACTGGAACCATTGCATTGATCTATTGATACTTCAAACTATGTAAAATTGCAATTTTTTAACCAGATTTTCGTCTGTTTTGGGGCAGGGAGCCAGTACTGTTGGGTAGGACTCGGAATTTATTGAACGCTATGGAACTCGCATGTTTCTTCTGTCCTTTGCTTAACTTTATACAGTTGGATTTTGTTGTGCATGTGACCGCTAAGTTGGATTTATGCAGTGCTGCATTTTTCTTTCCCAAGTTCGATTGCGTTTGATTTGATGTATTCTCCTCTCTCCCAATTGGTGAACACAGGAGAAAGACAATTCCTTTGGTGGCTAAATATTTTCTTTACGCTGTTTTCTTTTGAAGGACTTGCAACTGACACTGATCATCAAGCCCTTGACCTTTTCCTCTGTAAATATAGATCAAAGGATTCGCGTGACTACTTTTCAGTGTACCATAGGTTGAAGTCGACAACTCTATGTTTGAACCATAGAACACTGTAAAAATGAATTCAAGCTGTGGAATAGACTCACTTTCAAATGAGTACGAGTATATCATTTTTATTTTTTAAGCAATTCTTTCTAAGTTTAAGCTACGACAGGAGGTCCATTGTCCTGTGAGCCGTCTCGTTATGATTCTCTCTTAATGGTCTTCAATGAGATTTGTTTGTCAAGTTGACTTCTGAATTGAAGTATCGCATCTAACAAGGAAGGGAGCTCCATAGCAGTGATTTGATATCAATCTTCAAACGAATCTACCCACTTGCAGATCGCAGAAGACATAAATACATAGCTAACTAGCAACTTGGCACATGCTCGGCCCAGTATATCTGTTGACAGCTCAAGTGACTTAGGATAGAGTTGGCAAATGCCCAGTAGAGACAAGACTTTGTTGATTTCTATGCCTTGCAAGTTCTTCAAATTTGGATTCACTTTTTTAAGTGGCCTTGATGCTTTCCATTTGAAGCTGACGACGATAGGAAAAGGAAAGCAGACCAAGTTGGTGGATGGTAATAACTTCGGCGTTATACACAGGCCTAGTTATGCCTTTTGATTAAAGAATCTCACTATCATTTAATCCCTAACTCGTGAAATTTAAGTACTTTGGTAATTTTGCTTTTAAATTGATTTTTTCCTTCCTTTGTTTGGGTCCTTAATTGCACAAGGGAAAGGAAATGAAATATTGAAAAGAAAAGAGGAGAAAAGAATGAAAGAAATGTCATTTATTTTATCTTGTTTGTTTTCCTAATTTATTAAAGGAGGGAATTGAATGGAAGAGAATTTTGCACGACCTTTATGTCCTTGATTATAGAACTTGTTTATCTTTACTTGTTAGATTTAATAAGGATACAATAGTAATTTACTTATATTATGTTTATCTTGTCTTGAATTTCCCCTCCTTTCTCACAAATTTAGTGGGAAATACTTTTAGTCCAAATTTCTCTCATATTCTTCTCTATTCTCTCCTTTTCTCTTTGTTTATTTTTATCCAAACAATGAAATGGAGGGAAACCAAGAGAAGAGAAAGGAAAAGAAATTGTATTTTTCTTCCTTTCCATTGTTTGGACAAGAATAAGAGAGAGAATTGAGATGAATGGAAGGAAAATTTGGGCCATTTTTATTCTTATCTTGTAATTTCCCTCCCTAGGAAGAAAATGCAAGATTTCCTTTCCTTTCCTTTCCCTTGTGTAACTAAGCATCCAGACAAAGGCTAACAGAAATACAATACCCTTCCTTTCTTTCTCTTGCTTTCCTTCCATCTAAATAATTTCCAATAAAAAAAAAAGAAATATATGTTAGCGGCGTTGGTCAATGGGGGCGTGTGTGAAGTTACAAGTAGCCTTCTTTTCTTCCGTTTCCTTTCTTGCTGCATCTGAAATTTTGTCATCTTTCAACTGAGGTCAGTTCAAATTATGATTAATTGCGACGAAGTTGATGTACACGAATCGACCTCCACCTGTTTGATATAAATCCTTTATCTCCTAATGGACTGGTTAAGACCCAGAAATCCCTGGGATCTGAAACTCGCGTTCAAAGCAACTGCGGTCATAGTTCCTTTAGCAGTTGTGTACTCAGTCTTCATTGCAACTGGACAAAGAAGGAATATTGGTTCCTCTAATGCTTGTAAGTTCCCTGCCGTATTCAACTTTGGAGATTCAAATTCTGACACTGGTGGCCGCTCAGCTGCGTTTCAGCGAATTCCTTACCCTAACGGCTATTCTTTCTTTGGAAAACAATCGGGGCGTTATTGCGATGGACGGGTCATTGTTGATTTTATAGGTTAGTGATAACCAAGTGTTAGCTCGGCCACCAGATTGTTTGGAGGGTTTCATAAGTTTCTTTGGTAATTTTGTGCAGCTGAGAAGTTGGGATTGCCACATTTGAGTGCTTATTTAGACTCCATTGGGACAAATTTTAGGCATGGAGCAAATTTTGCTGTAGGAGGTTCAACGATACAGCCCCTGGATACAAGGATATTTGAGGGAAGTTATAATCCCGTTTCTCTTGAAATACAGGTGCTGCAATTTGAACAATTCAAGGAACGCACCATCGAGCTACACGGCCAAGGTTGGAGTCGCAACATGATATTTTTCTTTTGAGTATAGGAGATGGGTAATGGGGCTTTGGCCTTGAGTGCTTTCACTATGGGATGCTTAAATGGTGCTTCTATTGTTACCTAGCTTTTGTAATTTCCAAGATGGGTTGAGTTACTGGATTTTTATTTTTCAGGTAGAAGCTCTTATGTTTTGAGTAATCTCCCACGGCCAGAGGATTTCTCCAGAGCTTTATACACCCTGGATATGGGACAGAATGATCTTCATTCTGCTTTTGAGTCTATGACACAGGAGCAAGTATTGGCATCCATACCCAGTATCATTCATCATTTTGCACAAGCAGTGGAGGTAACTTAAGTGCCCTTCTGTGCTAGTTCTTTTCTCTATTCTAAGGGAACCAATTAATTGTTTGCAATTTATGCACAAACGACCACCATTACCAGTTTACGAACAATTCATTTATGAACTCTGAGACATACAGTTTGGAAGAAAAAAACGAAAAAGACAGAGCAATGGCCTTTATAAGCTGCAGATTGAGATCAAAGTAAGAAAAGTGTGAAGAGTAGAACCAACTGAATTTATGATATGTAAAGCAGTACATTAGTATAGATTTTTAACTTCACGGTTTTTTGGTTCTCTGGGAAACACTTTCAACTGCAGTTTACTTCTGTTGTTTTGTTTCCAAGTTTTTCCCAGATACTGAAACTAGCACAGTAGATCTATGAGGTAATACTCTACTAAATAAGCTGCAAATGGGGTTAAAATAAGAAAATTGCAGATAGTCGATAGATTAATGTGAATATGACACAAAAGCAGTATGTTACTATACTCTGTTTTTCTATCTAAAAAATTCTCTCAACTTACATTTTGTTATTCAGTTGTTTCATTTCGAAATTGCAAGCATAGTCCATGAGGAATGTGCAAAACTAAAATGCCTATGGAGAATGTTGGGTTGATGTATTTGAGTTTGCTTATCTGGGAAGATCTAGTGAAATTAGGCTACGCTGACATCTATACTTGTGGTTTATCACTTCAGAAACTATACCAACTTGGAGCAAGAACATTTTGGATACACAACACTGGTCCCATTGGTTGCTTACCTTTTGTTCATTTATATTATCCTCCAAAGCCTACAGATAAAGACACAAATGGCTGCGTGAAATCCCAGAATGAGGTTGCACAAGAATTCAACAGGCAGCTTAAGGAAACGGTACTGCAGCTCAGGAGTCGGTTCCCTGATGCTTTCTTTACTTGTACCGACATCTACACAGCTAAGTACTCGCTATTCTCTGAAGCAAAAGATTCAGGGTAAGAAGAACGAGTATGATGTAATTGAGTTTGTATCCTTCACTTCTGAGGCTGCTACTTGACTACTATATTCCCTCTGAGTTGTTGGCTCTTCAGGTTTGATGATCCCCTCGACTACTGTTGTGGATACTATAGAGACAATGGTGTTCATTGTTGGCAGAAGGGAATGGTGAATGGAACGGAAGTTGGTAAGAAGCCATGCCACAACCCCAGAATCTACATAAGTTGGGATAGCGTGCATTACTCTGAAGCCGCAAACCAGATAGTAGCCAAAATGATTCTTGACGGATCAATGTCAGATCCTCCGGTACCCATCAACGAGGCATGTCACAAGACTGTCCCGTCATGAGCTCTGTCTCTAATACCACCCATCGATGTGACATGAGCTTCATCTTTATGCGTTAACTGCCAAGCGTTCAATGTGAAACCAATGTTTTGTGTGTGAAGATGTGGTCACGTTACTTGAAACAAAGTTCAGAATCGTGATTAAAAAAAAAAAAAACCCGAAGATAATCGACTCCACTGGGGATCGAACCCAGAATCTCTGGTTCCGTAGACCAGCGCCTTATCCATTGGGCCATGGAGTCAGCTGTTTAACAATAAAAGCTCAAAATTTAAATTTAAAAAAATCAGTATTGATTAAAAAAATTATGATAAAATATTTTAATTTTTAGATTCAACAATTATCGGTTATTTTTAAACGATTTAAATATAAAATATCTTATTTTAATTTAGTTCTCTAACTTTTTCTAATTTATAATTTTGAGTCAATATATTTTGCTATTTTAATTTTTATTTATCTACTGTTTTGTATAAACCAAAATTTTGGGTACAATTTAATACAAAAATTCAGTATAATAACTCATGTTATTACAAATTTCCTTTACAAAATATTCAAGTAAAGTTTCCAATTTAAGAAAAAAAGGCTTTTCAAAAATAAGAAACTATAAAAAGTTTATATGGGGTGATCTTTATGTTAATTATAATTTAAAAAAGGGTGGTTGTTAATAACATTTTAGGTCATCAAACATCTGTCACTGACAGACTATTTAAATATCAAAATTTAAATTTACAAAATAATTTACTAATATAATTTAATTAAAGATTTACATAATTTCTCAACTGAGTGTCAGACTGTTAGCAAAGTTCTTTTCATATTTAAAGCTTACTGAGAATCTTATCATATAAAGTCTCTTTTATTTACTAATTCAAATCATTTTATTGTACCCTTTTAATTAGAGTTCATTTAATATGATCCTAATTCAAATCATTGGTAACTTAAAAGTAACAAAACTATAGCTAAACCAAAAGGATAACATACTTATCTCTCTCGTGAATTGATCCAAACTCAATCAGTTTATACTTTACAATCAATCGATTGGTTGTAGTCTAATGATATAATAATTATATCAGATGTATATGATAAAGTCCACGAGATAAGTACACATGACAAATAAAGTTACGAAGATATTCATATTGTATTTATGTATTATCATTAAATTATTCATAACTATTGTTCTATTAAGATTGAACATTAAAAAAACATAAATAGATTAGCATGCATTATGTTTTTCCTTATAAAGGAAGTAGTTGATCTTGTAGGCTAAAATAAGATGATACTTACGCAAATGTGAGGGTATTTATTGCAAAACAAGTTTACTGAACTAACTCTATATGAGAAATTCATTTGAAACATTACTTGTATTCTATGGAAAATGTAATATCTCGTTTCCCATACTAAGGGTTAAAACCCTAAGATACGGTACATGTGAGATCAATTATAGACTAAGAAAAATGCATCTCATGTTCATGCATATTATTAGCATACATACAAGTGAATTTAAATTTTGCACACATTAAAAAGACTGTACATGCATTCATTGACAATTGTCGGGTATAATTGATTGTAAATGTGATTATGTGAGAATTGTTAATTAATTGAATTGAAAATCGATGTGGAGAATATGCGTATTGATTTAGAAATTTTGGAGAACTTTAGAATTTGTTGAATATTACTGGATTAGGAAAAATGCCAATTGGCAAGTAAATTGATAAACGGAAATAAAAATAAGAGTAAAATGATATTGAAGAATTTTATTTATAAGTTTAGAATTTGTAAGAAAATGATATTGAAAATTGGGAGACAATTATAGTAAAAATATTGGAGTTGGTTGAACTAGTTACATGAGAACTAGTTAAAGCCTTAAAAGATGGATGAGTGACAAGTGTCACAAGCAAAGTTGATCTTTAAAAAGTTTACTACTGTTCCTTTAACTTTAAAAGACAAAGACACTGTTTGTCTTGTCTTAAAAATATCT
>JANKOE010000005.1:3327330-3345029 GCA_026284465.1 Erythroxylum citrifolium
AAAGGGACAATTCCTTATATTTGGGCAGCTCCATAAGCGGGGGCCACTCCCCTGTGGGCTTCGGAACCCACCCAAACTAATAAGATTTATACAATTTGATATTAAAAAATTATCATGTGTGAAATTTGATTTTTCTTACAATTACAATTATTGCAGTTGAAATTGTTTTAATGTTAAAAGAGAAATTCATTTGTCAAATGTAATATTTTTGTATTTTTTATTTCAGTCTAAAACGAAATTATAAGAATTTACTATTTATAATATGCTTTTGTATGATATGATATTTTAATAACAATTATTATTTTTTCTTTTGAGACAGAAAATTAATGAATTATAAATAAAAGTACAAACCAGAAAAAAAAAACAAAGTCCAAAATAAGCAATCACGAGCCAAGCACGTGCAATCCCTTTTACTTTATACTCGCAGCCACCATATGGACCAATAATTGCGAGAATTGGGGTTTGGTTGCTCAATTTCGTATCCTTTTCGAGTCAGGCCAAACCCTAACTCCCTTCCTCATCCGACGACGATCATGTCTTCCAAGCAAGGTACTCGCTTTCTTTCAAGAATCTGTTTATGGATCGATTACTGGATCTAGGTTCTTTTGTTTGTGTGGTTGAAAGTCATCTTTTTTTGTTGTATTCTGTAATTGATTTGATGAAAATTGAAACTTTTTTGTGTTTTCCTTCGTAAATAGGTGGAAAGGCGAAGCCTTTGAAGCAACCCAAGGCCGAAAAGAAGGATTACGACGAGGTATTTGTTTTGTAGGATAAATTGTTGTTTAGTTTATGGTTTAGCACTTAATTGTTTTATTGGCTTCTTGAATAAGTAGATTACCAATTCAATCTTTATGGGTTTTGATTGTTTTTTCCGTTTCTTATTTTTGTGTGCAATACTTGAACTGCTGTGGGATTTTATCCTGAATTATGATAAATCTGTTACATATTCATCTTTAAATAGTTGTTATTAACTTTATTTTGGCAATCCTGGTACTGAAAATTTGATGATTTTGAGGTCGTCTTATTCTTTCTTAACTCACGAGGATTTTGATTTTGGATCCACCTGGATTTCAGACATGAAAATTGACTGATCTGGATTACTACTATTCTTTAAGATTGTAGTGAGAAATTCTATTCTTTTTAAGGTGCTTATTTAGAAATGAAACTTCCCGTTTCTATAATCATGACGAATCTTGATCCACATTGAGAAACTAGTGAGTGTGGTTACAGTCAGAACTTGATTGAATTTGTTTTTTAGATTTTTTATTCTTTTTCATGACAGAGATCCTTATATGATCTTATTAGTTCATAATTTTACCATGGCTAATTACCATTGACTTGAAAGTTGGTTTTGCATGCTGGTTTCTGTTTTGGACCATTGTTACATGCGTTCTTTTGTGCAACCTTGGACATTACTTAGACCTGTATCTTTATTGGAATCTGATGGTTTCTTGTTTGGCATGATGCTGTTTGCAAGTATTTAACGCGAATAATATGTTGTCGTTCTTGACGTCATGGTGGAAGTTATGTTTTATTTACTTGCTACAGATTGACAAGGTTAACATCCAAAAGAAGAAGGAAGAGGAAAAGGTGAGACAATGAGTTTTAACTTTGTGCATCCTCTTTTCCCTTCTTCTTGTGAATGACAAATAACCAATGTGATCCCATCTGTGCATTGTGTAGGCACTTAAGGAGCTCAAAGCTAAGGCACAACAGAAGGGGGCTTTTGGAGGCTCTGGGCTCAAGAAGAGTGGGAAGAAATGAGGATTAGGACAGCAAATAGTGCAGAATCAACTGATTCTTGCGATGTGATATGAAATCTATCACCATGTCAGCTTCTGCTTTGTGATGTTTTATGAAATCATTATCTCATGCTAAATCTTACTAAACTTTACGTTAATGTCTCTTAATAAAACTCGAATGCTTCTGTGCTCTTTTGCTGTGTAAAAACATTTATTTACTGCACTTGTTGTGTTATGAATGGGAATTGATGGATATCTGTTATCTCCCTTCTCAATATTGTACTATGTAAAAATGATATAGCGGTGAATGGTAGGTTCTTTAAGTCCTTTCATAAGTAGCATAACCAGTAGCTTAACCAGTAGCTTCTATTTCATGTCCAAAAGTTGAAGAAATGGCTTATGGCCTAATTGGTTTAAACTGGAAAATTGAATCTGCAGGCATTTGGATCCTTGGTGATGGGGAGTATGATAAACCCATATCACAGTCTTTCCTTCAAGTTTGTTCTATGCCCACTTCAAGTTTGCCACAACATGAAATAATAAATGGAAAAAATAACATAATAAACATGATTGATCTATATCTTACATGTTTTTTCAAAATTTTGGTTGAATTCAAAATTAAGTTTGTTAAATGCATAAAACAACAAACTTGAGTCTATTCTCACTTAGTTGATGAAAATGATATCAAAATTTCTAATGGGTTTTTGTGGTCCAAAATGTCTGAAAAGGTACACCTCTCTAATGTAAACAAGTACTCCTCCAAACCCCAAGGAAGAAAACAAAAGAACAAGTAAAGCAAACAAGCACTAGACGGTGAAATTCCGAATACTTTTCCCATTAATAAAGCATTGGAGCATGTAAATTAGGGAAAGCGACAAGTAAAAGGCCAAACTCATGGCACTAAAGGTTTGTTTAATGGCCACTCACATGAATTTGCCACTCAGGAGCTTATGTTATGTCACCCTCTCATTGCCCCCAAAAAAAAAATGTCACCCTCTCATGCCTGATAAAGACAAAACGTGTAAAGTTAACACTTTTCCTTAATATAGGATTAATCTCATTAATTACTTGCTTTCTCACCATCTTGAATTTGGAATGGTTTAATTAAACACGTCAAGACTCATCCCTAATCTCATGTAGTTGAAAGTTTGGTCAATAAACGTAATTGGAAAACCAAATTTAATCCACACCATTTGACATAAAGAGCAAGAATACAAAGTTTGGTATCCAAAACAAGATTTTCCTCCTTTTAATTGCGTGGAAATGAATGTTGTGATTCTTATGATCACGTCTTGTAAAAGCTAACCTTTGAATTCATGAGATTAAAGCTTGGAATTGTGATTAGTATCAAAATTTATAAACTTTATTTAAATCTGGACTCGTATATAACTTTTGGTAATACTACAGTTTTATCATGAACATGCGTCACCTTCCAAAACAGAGTGTCATCAATCATCATTCACCAGCACTATTGAGACCCTTTTTGGTACACATCATCTTTTAAATTGGAAGCACACAAAAAGTTTGAAGCTTTAGAACAAGCTCCTGCTCATATATACATCATTTGGGGTTGGGACCGTTGGGTGGTCTAAGTGGGCACGTCTACGGATCCATTGGTGGAGTGGTCGTAGAAAACGGTGGTTGGCTCTTGGCAGTTTCCTCGCTCAGTTCCCAACAAAACAGCAACCGGTGGCATTTGTTTCATTCCAGTCCAGTCCCTTGTAAGAAACTCTGATACCAGCCAAGCCCCTGTTTTCTCTGCTCTTAACATTATACGACGTGTGAACCTGTATCTCTCTCTTTCATGTCATGTTCTGATTTCTTTGCTAAAATTAAGGCATGCTTAGGAAGTTTAATGGCTTGATTTCGAGTGAAGATTGACCACAAGTGAACAGGTCTTGCATCTCTTTGTTTTTTTTCTTTCCTTCCTCTCTCTCTTTCTTTTTGGATTGACCAGAGTTCAAAGATTTCAAAGATGAACACTTCTTTCTTATTCGTTTTCGGTTTCTTTTAAGTGTTTGGTAAACTATATTTGTTGTCGATATCGTTTAAAGCGCACAGAAATTAACGATAAAGTTGAAACCTTTTCCCTGAAACTTGATAGATTTGTTCAAAACTTGTTCAAAATTTCCTTTTAAAGTAAACTCATTGGAGGGGAATTTCCATAATTGCAAAAACGTGCTTTTAAGCTCTTTTGTCACAAAAGATCTTAGCTTTCTTCAAGATTAGCGAAAAAGAATAGGGTCGGTGTCAATCGTCGCGAATATCCTGAATCCATAACTAAAAAAAAGAAGCCTCGAGTGACACAGAGGATGCAAGATGGATTTTTGGCCGGAGTTTCTTGCAAATAGTTGGGGCAGAGAGTTCGTTGCAGGTGGTTGCGGTGGTATTGCTGGTATAATCTCTGGTTATCCACTTGACACACTTCGTATTCGGCAACAACAATCCAGAAACTCAGGGTCAGCTTTTAGCATACTCCGTCGTGTTATCTACACCGAAGGCCCTGGTGCACTCTACAGAGGCATGGGTGCACCTCTTGCCTCTGTCACCTTTCAGGTAAAAATGACAGCTAAGTTCATTGGTTTTTTCTGGGATTTGTCACAAGTTTGGTATGTTCCTTTCTTTGCTGTAAAAGATCACATGGAGGATTAGATATGTTTATGGTTATCTGAATATTCTTCTACGGTCCACATAATTCTAGTTTCGTCTTGATTCTGATTTTTTTAACGTGGGTGATGGAGTTGATGCTCTGTGTGTGTGTGTGTCTGTCAATGAAAAGATCTGAACTTGAAGGTCCCAGGGATTATAATATAGATTGCTTTGCCGTGATGAGCTTTTACTTTTTCGCAATGGAAAGTGACTACCTCAGATTCCAAAAATGTCACTTTCCCTGTATTTTGATGATTCACTGATCTGATACAATGCAGATAGCTTACCATAGGTTGTGACCGCCTTCTCAATAAGAGCCTGTTAACGAAAGAAAATGAGATTTTTTATGGCAGATACCCATTTAACGAATGAATCAAATGGCAATTTAGCATCATAACTAGACTTTAATCCATTTTCTTTACAAGTATCATTCTTTATCATCTGAATGGTTCCTGGGTTTGCAGTACTGCCCCCAGCACTTTGTATGCCAACTTTATCCATGCTTACACTAGTCATGTTCATTGCAGAATGCCATGGTTTTCCAAATTTATGCGATCCTTTCTCGAGCATTTGATTCGTCTAGTTCCCTCAACGATCCTCCTTCCTACAAAGGTGTTGCTCTAGGAGGAATCGGTACAGGGGCTCTGCAGAGCATGTTGCTTTCTCCAGTGGAATTGGTAAAGATCCGCCTCCAGTTGCAGAGCACAAGCCAAGAAAATGTCCGTCAGGAAGGTAGTCATAAAGGTCCGATAAGTGTCGTGAAGAGCATTGTAAGAACAGAAGGTCTGAGAGGAATGTACAGAGGCTTTACCATCACTGTATTAAGAGACGCACCTTCCCATGGCATCTATTTCTGGACATACGAGTACATGAGAGAGAAACTTCACCCTGGCTGCAGAAAGAATAGCCAAGAAAGCTTAAATACTATGCTGATTGCAGGTGGACTAGCAGGAGTTGCTAGCTGGGTCTGCTGTTATCCGTTAGACGTCATTAAAACCCGACTGCAAGCTCAAACATCATCCTCCCCGCAGAAATATAATGGCATCCTGGATTGCTTTCGCAAAAGTGTTCAAAAGGAAGGGTACAGTGTACTGTTCCGAGGACTTGGAACTGCTGTTGCAAGGGCTTTTGTGGTAAATGGGGCCATATTTTCAGCCTACGAAATTGCATTGCGGTGTTTATTCAACAATGGAAGCATTCAAACTGAGAACATAATCTAGGAGAAAATGATCTTCTAGTTAAATGATCATCAACAATGGGTGCACTCGTATAAACTTCATAGAAAACCTGAAGGGAGCTAAAGAATCATATCCTGTGTGCCAACTCTCTACAGCAAATTTCATTTGCCTCTCTAATCTCCAAGCCCTGAAGAAACTGAATGATCTAGCAACTTGTAGCTTCCTTACATTTCCATTTCTAGGCTAGAGAGCTTATCTATGATTCTTTCGGGACCCAAATAAGTCTCAAAATATATGTACTATTGCACTCGAGATACTTCAGCCTCAGTAGGAAGTAAATAAATGTTTTCAGTTCGCACCATTATCCATAACCAAGATGAATTTGACCACAGAAAAGATCTCTTACTAGCATACAAGCACAAGAGAATCTATAATGTGCAACATCGACAAGTAAAATAGCCGAATTCTCTTGTAATTCAACAAGACAACAATCATGGCAAGTGAAGAGAACATAAATGACAAGAGAAAGCAATTTATTCTAATTCATGTGTATTGTGATTGCATAAGATACAGCAGCATACATCGGACAGAGAGACCAACTATCATGCCAAAATGAAGGCAACAATATGAGAAATCAACCATTATCATAACCTCTATAGGAAGCCTAGAGAAGCAGAAGCACAAAATGCTCACTTTCCTTCCAGATTATTAGTCTCCACCGCTGCGACCGAACTGTTCGATCCTTTCCTCCCTCAGGTTAAGCTCCCTCATAGCTTCCTCCACCACACAACTACTCTCCACCAATACACGAGGATCATTGTAATGCCTAACAGCCTGCACTATGCCCCTCACTCTCTTGTACGGAACTCCGCAATCAAAAACCTCATTCCCCACAAAGATCCCATCACACCCCAATTGCATCATCATTGCAGCATCCGCCGGAGTTGTTATGCCTCCGGCAGCAAACTGCACCACAGGAAGCCTCCCCATTTGCTTAGTCTGTGCCACAATATCATAAGGAGCAGCAATTTTTTTTGCAAATGAGAACACTTCATCTTCATCCATGTTACTCAAAACCCTTATCTCCTTCATCACATTCCTAACATTCTTCACTGTCTCCACGACATTTCCATTCCCCAATACCTCCCCTTGAATCCTTATAATCGCGGCACCTTCTCTCACTCTCCTCAATGCTTCGCCCAAGTTTCGACACCCACAAACAAATGGGCTCCCGAAATTGTGCTTATTGATGAAATTATCCTCGTCCGCTACAGCAAGAACCTCACTTTCATCTATGTAATCCACCTCAACAGCTTCCAATATCTGAGCCTCCACAAAATGCCCAACTCGAGATCGTGCCATCACAGGGATCGAAACGGCACGCTTTATCTCCTTGATAAGAGACGGGTCAGGCATTCTTCTGATTCCACGACCCGGTGGCTCCGACACCGTGATAGCACACGCACCGGCTCCCTCCGCCAATTTCGCTTCTTGCACCGTCGTTACTTCGAAAATCGCCCCGCCGCGGAGCACTTGAGCTAGCCCGACCTTGATCGAAAATGGGTTCTTCTTAGTATCGGTAATCGCGCTAGTGTTGTAGACTGTCACAGCTCCGTCCTCAGCCATCGGCAAGTGTTTGCAGAAATGCCCGACAGAAGAATTCAATGCCCTGAAACCGCCAGGCACCAAATTGTGCTGTGAAAATCGCTCGGCTCTAGGTCTTGCCTATCTCAGAACATTAATATAACAGTGAGAGACATAGGGAATTGCGTTCCAGAATGTTCTTTGGGAGCTGGCATTAGTCGGTGGTAAACGGGAATTGTATAGAAACTTCCACATGTATGTTTGTATCTGAACTTTGCCCACATCATGCGAAGAAAATTGATTCCATCCTCATTTCGAGACAAACAAAAGTCGGCGGAAAACTCTTAATTTATAAAATTATAAAAATTGTTTATAATTTTTAATATTTAATTTTTTAAAATAACACCAAAACAGATTCAGTGTCTGCCACAATTGCCCGACCCGACTTGACCTGATCCGAAATTAACAAGCGTAGCTCAAGTTAATTAGATTTCGAGTCAAATTAATTTTTTTAAATTTTATTTAAATTTAAGAATTGTATTACATCGTCTAATTAGTAGTATTTGATTAGTTTATGTGTATGGTAAATATCACATATGTTTTTATCATTATTTTTAAAAATTATAAAAAGAAAATTAAAATTAAAATTTATAAAAAAATCAATAATGTTAAAGATGAGAGATTTTTTAAAATTAGTTAAATCATAAGTAAGTCTGTAATAAATTATTTGATGTGTTAATGATCAATTTTAAACCTAAATTATATATATATATATTTATCTTAAATTAGTTAACAAGTCAATAATTAAATTTAATTATACAAAATTTACATACAAGCATAGTGTGGAGCATAAATTTTTAATAATTTCTTAAAACATACATTCTTTTAAGAATTTTCAAATATTTACTTTTATGCCAATGAGTCCGTTCATGAATTTAGATTCAGGTGTTTTAATAAATGGACTCATGAGTCAGGCCCAAATCTACTTGAGACCTAATTCTTTTAAATAAAATAACATCGTTTTGTTTAAAAGAGTTGGGCTAAGGTAGGTCTAAATTTGAGTAGTTCAAGCCTATATTTAACAAATATAATTTTAATTGTAAGAAAATCATTTTTAAAAAATTAGCGGAATTTGCCCTTGCCATCCCAAAATTTGAAAATTGAATTTCAAAATTTGTTGAATTTTTCGAGTCTAAATAGTTATTTAAATTAAATTATTAAATAAAAGTTATATAATTTAGTTGCATGTGATATTCATTTAATTTAAAAATTTAAAACATAATAATTTTATTTCAATTATATAATTTTATTTTTAATTTAAATTAAATAATTAATTTACACTTTATGGACTTATTTGCATATATACATTTTATTATTTATTTAATATATACCTATTACTATATAATTCACATATACCCTCAAATAATTTCTCTCGAACAACGAAGGAATTCATGTCAACCATACGATCCATGATACCGACACGTGTCAGCATCTGTGAAACCCTTGGATCCAAAAAACAGACAAGGAATAAATCGAGTAATGTTCTGTGCGTGGGCCCCCACTCATGTGGAGCGGTTACGTATTGCCAAGTTCCAAAAATAAAGTTCCAAAAATACCCCTCCTCAACAGACGGGAATGTTAACGACGTCGTCATACGTTAGGTGGGAGTGTCCCTATCGAAGAACGTGCGTAGCACGTGTTGTACTCGTTTCGGTGTTTGTTCCCCCTCTTCGAGTGTGCAGAAAAATTCAAAATATTTTTGAAAAAAATTTAAAGTTAAAATAAAAAAAAGAAGAAGAGAAAATTAAAGTTAGCTGCGAAAGCCGAAGCGCGTCTCCATAATTAATTTCGTGTAATTAACTCTATAATTGGAGCTCTCGTCTATGTAATCGAAGACTTCTTAAGCTTTAATTTGAATTTAGAGAGATATATATAGAGAGAGAGAGGTTTCGATCAATGCATTTGCAAGTTTCAGAGACGAATTACACTTGTAATTGCTGATCGGAGCTTGATTTGGGGGAGAGAGAGGAGAGGTTGGACTTTGGAGTATGAACGGAATGGGAAGGCAGGGGCAGAGATCTACGGCGACGCACCATCAGAGACAGTACTCCGATAACTTTCTTGAAGGTGGAAGATGGCTTCAATCTACTGGTCTTCAGCACCTCCACTCTTCAACTACTACTTCTTCGTCTTCTATTCCTCCTCTTCAGGTACTCCGGATCTTTCTTCCTTTTGCTGTTTGGCTGCAAAAGTTTGTTTTCTGATCAACTTTGTTTTTAATTTTATGATTACTGGAATGCACCTCACAGATCTTAGATTTTCAGTAACGTTTTATCTGCTTTTTTTTATAATTATTTTTCTGGTGATTATACGTAGCGAAGAGAGTTGGCTACGAGACTGTTGTAGATCTAATGAGGTATATCAACTGTGCAGGACTATAATTTCTATGGTGGTGGTGGTGGAGGAGGAGGAGGAGGAGGAGCGCAGGGAATGAGAACGTACCGCAATGCGCAGTGGAGTTTTAATGGGGGGAGTGATTTTCTTGTAGAGGCAAATGCACCACCTGTTGGTTCCCGTCAGTCGAGCCACATGAGGAATGGGGAGAACTCTCCTGGTGAGTTCAGTCCTGGGCTCCTGGACTTGCATTCTTTCGACACGGAGTTGCTCCCCGAGGTGGGTGTTTGTTGGTGCTTGTGTGCTTTATTATTTTGATGCGTGCAATAAGTTGATAATGTGTTTGCATATTCTAGCTCAATTCTATCAATTCATATATTAAAGGCTTCAGCGTTGATAGCACGGTCCTCTCATTTTGAGATTTATCGTTTTGTTGGTTGAGAATTCGTTTAGGTTTTGATTAGCTATGTCTATGGTATCTGCCTCTACGCTAAAATCTTTCTGAATTTTGTGGATAGTTGCCAAATCCTAGGATGTATGAGAGTTCTGTATTTAATCATGTACGACGTAGAAGCTTCGATGACTCCGATCCATACATTTCTAACAACAAACAAGTTGGAAGGGCTCCTGGTTTACCTGACAGCAGCCTCATCAAAAACTTTGCTGCAGACAAGGAAAAGGCCAGTTCTGTGGCAAAGATTAAAGTTGTGGTATGTTCAATTTTACCTCTTAAAGTTTGCATTAGCTGTTTAATTCTTTCTCCATTTTAAGCGTAATGCATTACATATGAGGCATCAGCATTAACAGCTTATGAAAATTTGATACAGCCACCAAGTATCGTGTGTAGGTAATCTGAAAAGAGGCTCAGCCCCTTGTAGTTATGCATTATACGTTATCTTGTTGCTTGCTAATAGTTCGTTTATTCAAGGTACGCAAGCGGCCAATGAATAAGAAAGAGCTCGCAAAAAATGAGGAGGATATAGTGGAGACACTTTCCAATTCTCTGACAGTTCATGAAACTAAACTAAAGGTAAACGTTACTGGTGAATTTTTTTTAACCTCTTTTAGCTCAATTTTACAATAAATCTTGAAAATGGAGGTTTTGCTCCCTAATATCTTCTGCTGTATTGTTTCTCCTCAATTGCTGTTTTCAGCATTTTTGTTCAATCATCCTCATTTATCCATCTTGCTTAGCATACAATAGTAGCATATGATCATGTACTGTTTACCCTGTTTGTTAGTTTTTGCGCTGTTTATTGAGATTTGGTAGATCGAATTTCTATGAGAAATGGTGGCTATTGGTATGTAGGTTGACTTAACGGAATATGTTGAGAAGCATGAATTTGTATTTGATGCAGTTCTAAATGAGGAGGTCTCCAATGATGAAGTGAGTATATATCATTATGATTTACTCTGGAAACTAAGATCTTAAATTTCTGTTTTTATTTATCATATGGTTGATTCTT
Organism: Erythroxylum citrifolium; assembly: GCA_026284465.1. Taxonomy (NCBI): domain Eukaryota; kingdom Viridiplantae; phylum Streptophyta; class Magnoliopsida; order Malpighiales; family Erythroxylaceae; genus Erythroxylum; species Erythroxylum citrifolium. Next base: position 3,338,344 of record JANKOE010000005.1, read on the forward strand.
TGGATCTTTTAGGTGTATCATGAGACAGTGGAGCCCATAGTTCCAATAATTTTCCAGCGTACCAAAGCAACTTGCTTTGCATATGGTCAAACTGGTACACTACTTTTCCCAAAATGTTCAATACATCCTTGAATACTCTTTATCTTTTGAATTGGTTTGATTGGATAATTTTTTTCATTCTGCAAATTTGTCTTGATTGTTGTGGACAATATATTCTTAGATGATGTCGTAAGCCTGAATTTCTTCCTTCCATGTTTTTCTATCTTGATAATTCATGTGCTGTTTTCTCAGATTTTGCACCCTGAATATTCTTCTACTCAATAGCTTTTTACTGCTAACTCTCGTTTTCTCATTATGTGCTTTGAATGGTTCTGGAGTTCTATTTTCTATGCATTAATCAGGACCTTGCTTTGTGGTACTGCTTTGCCTTGAACCATTTATTCGCTGCCTGCATATACAAATGTCTGATATCCAAGTGTGATTTTTAATGTCTTCTAGTTATGCTGTTATTTCTGTATAACCAGCTTATATATTTTTCCATTTAGGAAGTGGAAAAACTTATACTATGAAGCCATTACCTATCAAAGCATCTCGAGATATATTGAGGTTGATGCACCATACTTATAGGAATCAAGGATTTCAGCTATTTGTAAGCTTCTTTGAAATCTATGGAGGAAAACTTTTTGATCTTCTTAGTGATCGGAAGTAAGTCAGCATAGTTTTATTTTTCATAGCTATATTGCGCTTTAATTTACTGAATGTTAATTTCTTGTACTGCAGAAAACTTTGCATGAGAGAGGATGGTAAACAGCAAGTTTGTATTGTCGGTTTGCAAGAATATAGGGTATCAGATATAGAGATGATTAAGGATCTGATCGAGAAAGGAAGTGCCACAAGAAGTACTGGCACAACAGGAGCAAATGAGGAATCCTCCCGTTCGCATGCTATACTTCAGCTTGCCATCAAGAGGTCAGTTGATGGCAGTGACACAAAGCCCCTGCGTCTTGTTGGCAAGCTTTCCTTCATAGATCTTGCTGGAAGTGAGCGCGGTGCAGATACTACGGATAATGATAAACAAACTAGGTATATAATTCTCCACTTTTTCTTTGTCCATTATCTTAAACTATATAAGCTGATGCTTTTGGCAAGTTACTTGAGTGAAGTGTAGGTAGTGTTTAGGTTAATATCTTCAACGGAGACTTATTAAGAAGCAATCTTTCATTTTGTCAATCTAATGTTGGCTCATATTTGTCACTTTGAAGTCCCTTTAAGTGTTTTAGATATCCATATTTCCTCAGTATCTACCCCTGCATATTTGAGAGGAAAGCTGCTTAATATGTTTGGCTGCATTAATAAATCGAAGCTATTGCTAGTAGTTAAGCTCTAGGAATTATGCTTCCATATCTAGTATTTTGGGTTGAATGTACTTTATTTAGTATCTGATGGAGTAATTTATTTGATTGCTTGTGTACATTGCAGATTGGAAGGTGCAGAGATCAACAAGAGTTTACTTGCACTAAAGGAGTGTATAAGAGCTCTTGACAATGACAAGAGTCACATTCCATTCAGAGGAAGTAAACTAACAGAAGTTTTGAGAGATTCTTTTGTTGGCAATTCACGCACGGTTATGATATCATGCATCTCACCTAGCTCGGGATCTTGTGAACATACACTGAACACCTTAAGATATGCTGACAGGTAAATTCAAGTTATTTGGGTTACTGTGTCTGGGATCAGATTTTCTTCATTGATCCTTCCGTGTCTGACCACTCCTTTATGCAATGATTCCAGAGTTAAGAGCCTCTCGAAAGGGAGCACTTCTAAGAAGGATATATTATCTTCAACAATAAACCTAAAGGAATCAACTACTTTGCCCTTATCCTCAGTTTTACCTACTGCATCTACTTTAGAAGATGATGCATGGGGTGATCCAGATGAAGGAGATGAATTTGTTGCATCAGAAGACTCCTCCGGATCAGAGAAACCAACATGGAAGGAAAATGGGAAGCTACAACCATATGGTCAACCTCCTTTAGAGGACAACTTGCATAAGCCTAACCGTCAGCCAAAATGGAAGGGTCAATCAAAATCTGATCTTAATTCTGCAAATTCAGATGATGATTTGAATGCTCTGCTACAGGTAAATAAGACGAGGCATAACTATGCGACTAATTTCAGTATTTAGACAGCTGAACTCGACAATTCATTTTACTGCTACAATTTTGTCAGGAAGAGGAGGATCTTGTAAATGCTCACAGAAAACAAGTAGAGGAGACAATGAAAATTGTCAGAGAGGTATGTGATTAAGCAAAATTGTTTCTTGATTATTGTTCTTGTGCCTTAAACATAAGCTGTGTCGTTCTCATCGAAACCCTCACTTCGGGTTGATTTACGCCCCATTGATCAACTATTCCTGACCCCAATTTCTTTTTGGATTTGTAGGAGATGAACTTGTTAGTTGAAGCAGACCAACCAGGGAATCAGCTGGATGGTTATGTAAACAAACTGAATGCCATTCTTTCTCTGAAGGCGGCTGGTATACTGCAATTACAAAATCGTTTAGCACATTTTCAGAAGCAATTAAAGGACTATAATGTTCTGGTATCATCATCTGGATACTGATCAAAAATGCATATCTAAGTCATTATATATATATTATTCCGTAATTGGTTGTGCGATCACCGGCTCGTTGATGGGTTCGATTGTGGAATTTCGTGCTTTTCGTGAAGGACTTGCAGAAATTCAAAGAACGTGATGCAGCAGTTTTTTTTTTATGGCCAAGTTATGGATTCTCTCCTGTGTTCTCTACCTGATTTGTAAAGTGATGTGCATTGCCGCAATATGATTCATTAATGGGATTCTCTTTGTTTACTCTTCAATTGCTCTTCATCAAGCATTAATTGGTCAAAATGTTTTAAAATCGGATTGGAAGTTAAATTGGTAAGACAAGAATAAGATTTAAAATTGGTTAAAAATTTAATAAAATTGATAAAATCTAAAATATGATTGTAGAAGATTGTTATTATTAAGTTTTATTAAAAGTTATTAAATAAGAATTAATTAATTTATTTTAGTTTATAAAAATTGATTAGGTAACAAAAATTAGTTTATTACTTAATAAAATGATTAGTTTTTAATATTAAAAATTATTAAAGTATGCCAGATTAAAAATATTAAATTTAAATAAAAAACTTGATTGATTAAGTTTTTTCCTGTTAAATTAGTTTGATTTTTTAATAGAATTTAATAGATTTGTGCTATATATTATAAAAGTGGGAGTTTTTTTAATTTATAAATTGTCATGATTTTTATGGTCCATTTATAAGAATATATGCAATTTTTTAAAATTTAAGAACTTTTAGCAACTATTTGTTAATTTATTTTATTAATTTGGCTATCCATAATTAATTAATTAAGTGAATTTGCTTCACTTGATTATTTTTAGTTTAAATTTATTTTTAAAGTCTTTTTATCAACTCTAACAGAAACTGAGTCGAAAGTTAAATCGATACGATATGAATTTTAAAGTTTAAAAAAATTTGATTATTATTATACCGATATAATACTAATTAAAGATTAAATGAAATTAAAGAATTTAAAATATGATTAAAAATAATATGAGAAAGAAGATTATGAAATAAAAGTTATTGATTTATTTTAATTTATAAAAATTGATTAATTTACTAAAATTAGTAAATTAATTGATTTTAATAATTAAAATTATTAAAATAAATCGAACTTAAACTAAATTAAAAAATTAATTAATTTAAGATTTTTATTGTTAAATTTATATTAATCAAAATAATTATCTAAACTAACTTTCAGTTGCAAAATATATATACTCTCACCAGCTTCATTTTCCCGCCACTTCCCTCTCCGTTCTCTGTTCTTCTCCACTCTATCCATGTTCAAAAAGAAGTTAGAAGAAGCGACGTTTTAGGGAGAAACAGGGGATCACAAAATGCCGACTCCAATCCTCGAAATCGCCATCTTGAAGAGACTGAGTGTTCTCGTCTTCATTCTCTGCATTTTGATCTCTTTGGTGAACCAAAACGCAGAGACCAAGAAAGGGTCTCAAACGTTGAAATGGCTGTCGAAGAATTCTTCTTCGCGTGCAATACTCTTGTCCACGGACGAGGTTCATGAACCAGCAGAAGATACTTCCTCACCACTTCGTCCACCTTCGTTAGAGTACGACTTTTACCGCGACTCCTGCCCTGAAGCTGAGAGGATCATCCATGATGTTGTTCGCGGCCTTCACAGAGCCAGCCCCACCGTCGCTCCTGCTCTCCTCAGGCTCGCGTTTCACGACTGTTTCATCGAGGTTCTGATTATAATCTTTTGGGTTTTCTGTTCTTGTTTGTCTCTTAAAGATTGTATTCTTTTTTTCAACTGTTATTGTTGGTTTTTTGAAGATTAAGAGATGGGTAGATGTTAAAATTTTCCAAGATTTGATTCTTTTTACTGTTCTTGTTAGTTTAGTTTTCTTTAGACTTACTGATTAACTTTTAATGAGGCCATGCTTATAGGGATGTGATGCTTCAATTCTGTTGGATGCTGCAGAAGGCATAGAACCTGAGAAAGAGTCTCCTCCCAATCAAGGCTTGAGGGGGTTTGATTTGATTGACATAATCAAGTCAGAGCTTGAAAAAGTTTGCCCTGGAGTTGTTTCTTGTGCTGACATTGTCGTTTTAGCAGCTAGAGAAGGTGTTGTTCAGGTATATATCCATGATTTATCCCAATTTACATTTGTTCTTTTGCTCTTGTAATTCTTTGGACTCTGCATTTTCAGGCTGGCGGTCCTTTCTATCCATTGTTTACTGGCAGGAAAGATGCTACCCAATCTTTTCGAGATATGGCGAGTTATGAGCTTCCTTCTCCTCGTGCCGACTTGTCTGAAACCCTTGCTCTTTTTTATTCTAGGGGTTTCGATGAGCGCGAAACTGTCAGTCTTTTAGGTATTATGTTAACTGAATATGGGATTTTCTCCAGTATCAGTATGTTTTACATGATTGAGTTCTTTCCTGTTAGTGCTGCTTGTGTTGATTCAGCTTAGTTTTGTGGAAGCCTGGAAGAATCTTAATGTTTCTCATTTTGTTATTTGTTCTAGGTGCTCATAGTATTGGAGTGATTCACTGCAGCTTTTTCAAATACCGTATCTACAATTTCAGTGGCACGAGTAGGCCTGATCCATCACTGGAGACACGACTGCTCAGTGAAATGAGATCTATTTGTGATAACAATACAGTGGCAGCATCTCCTCTTCATAGCTCACAGCCATCATCATTTATTCCTTTCTTTTATGGATCACCAGTGTCGCCTGCATCACCATCGCCTTCCATTAGTGCATCCTCATCTGAGGAGTTACGAAGGAACGGTTTGCTGTCACCATTGGCTGGAGAAGATTCCAACTTCATATTGGAGTCTTACACAGAAGCATCACCTGTTTCCTACTCAGACTCACTATTGGCCTCACTTCAGGAGCCAAGCATGCAAATGGCCTACGAGGGACCTGGAGTAGATTTTGGCACGGTGTATTACCGCAGCCTTTTGCAAGGCAGGGGAATTCTCTTTGCTGATCAGCAGCTAATGGCTGGAGAAGAAACTGGGGTTTGGGTCAGAGCATATGCTTCAGATGCTGCTTTGTTCCGCAGAGACTTTGCCCTATCGATGATGAAGTTATCCAATCTTCAAGTCTTGACTGGATCAATGGGTCAGGTCCGGCTTAATTGTTCAAAGGTGGATTGAGATGGGAGATATTCTATGACATGCTTACCTCACATTATACTGTTTTTGGACTTTTGTTCTTTTGTACTGCTTGTAGCCATCAATGCAGTTCTGAATTTTGGATAAATTCATTAACAACTTCAAAGTAATTACTTGCAATTCTGTGTTGTATAAAATCTGTGAATGGAAATAACTCTTTCTGTAGATTCTTTTTCTGCTGAAACACACTTCTCAATCTATTTTCCTTTAATTGGAACACTGAATGTTGGAACATTCACTGATTAACTAATAATATCTCAGGACATAATTTACTTATGTTTGCAATTCAAATAATGCTCATTCAGTCAGGGAAGTTTTGACTCAGGTTTCTCAACTCATATTTAAGCTCAAGAACAACAGGGCTCAAGAATAGCAATCCAGACCAAAAGAAAAAAAAAAGAAAAGGAAATTGTCAAAGCTGAATATCAAAAAACATTTCCAGATGACTTCTAGGAGGAAAAACTAAAGGGGACAAAAGAAATCGCATATGAACAAGAAAAAGAGCTCACAAACATGAAGGTTTTGCGGCTTAGTCGGCTCAGAAATCTCATTTTGAATCCTTGAAGCTGACAGTGGCCTGTGGAGCAGAGAACTCTGTGTACATGTCTGTTAAAAACTTGTCAACAATGCCAAGGTACACTGGGCTATTAAGACGAGAATAATAGTGAACTGCTTCTTCTACATCCAAAGCATCTTCAACATCGCATAAATTCATCTTTTCCAATTCCTTCATTTTGTCTGCTGATGCATAACCTCCTTCCTTGATGTTGTTTGGACATTTCTCTTCTGGTTTTTTGACAGGGGGACACTTCTTTTCCTTTTGTTCCTTTTCTTCCTCTGCTTCTTCTTTTTCCTTCAATTGAGTACTTGCAAATTTTATGGAGCCTCCATCAGAATCACTTTGTTCTGGTTTTGTCTCC
>JANKOE010000005.1:3346013-3358927 GCA_026284465.1 Erythroxylum citrifolium
GCTTTTCCCTTTTGATTTTGTTTCTTTTTTTGACTGTTTGCTGTCTAAAGTGCAGTTGCATTGATTAAGATGCAAAGCTAAAGTTGGCAGGTTGGTGTGAAAACAAAGAAGAAATGTTTATGGGGGCAACGAATTATTTTTAAATATTTCGATATTTGAATAATTTATTAAATACATTCCCACCTAAAATTCAATATTGGTGAAATAAATTTCACCATTACTTTTATTACATTTTTTAAAGGTGCCTTATAAAATTTAAGACAATATAATAATGATATCAAATATTACAAATAAAAGTTAAAATATTTTTAATAATTATTCGTAATTTTAGATATTCGAAATAATATGACCTAATTATTATGAACCCATAGACAAAACTGTTTGATCACTTCACTTGCATCAGACACCATTCTAAAGACGATTTGACTGCATAAACATGTTAGGTGGAAACAGTAACATCTAGCTGCAACATATGTGCTGATACAGCATCCTTAGAAGGTGATAAACAATCAATCCAATACCTAAAAGCCACAAGGTTATTTCTTCTACTTCTTTTCCTTCTTTTAGAGTTGAGATATGTTCTGTAAAGTTAAATATATAGTTCAGGTATGTTCTAAGAAGCAACAACAAAGCATGAAACTTTGTCTGCCACAAAATCGACTTCCATGTTTTGCACTGCTCATCAGGTCATAAGATGACAGATTGTACTGACAGCCATAGCCTTAGATTGCAATCCGCAACCATTTGCGATTTGCCACAATTGCGCCTCGCATTGTTCATAATCGTTGCGATCGTCCATAACTGCAGTATAATCCGTAGTCCACAATTTAAGACCTTGATGATATGTCTCCTCTAGTTAATGCCCGAAACCTTTGGGGAGTTGCTTAGCTACCACATTCAGCATTCTGCTCAGACAAAAACATTAAGCAATTGCATTTACAAGGGTATAATTTCTCCCATCACAAACCTCAGAACGGTGATTGCCAATAGCTAAAGACGATGTTTCTTTTGGTTGAATTTGAAGAATTGATGCAACAGCCTATGGACTTGACCATAAGAATCACTTGCAGAAACAAAGCTATCTTTTATCCACTGAGGAAGCTTGTTGGTTGGGTGTGAAAGGCTCCTTTGGGAGGAATCAAATGCATAACGCTTGTCAACCAACAGAATTGCTGCGTAGTCATTTATGTGCCTTATGGCTCTACCTGCAATTGGAAAAGAAAATATTTAGCAGAATCCAAAGCAGGGCTGGCACATTGGAGAAGACAGCCTAAGGCTTTATATATCGAATGACGAAATGTGAAATGGCATGGAGCTACTAATTGTTAGTCTCGACAACAAGAAGTATTCCAATTTGCGTAGTTTTAAGCTACAATCTTAAGAACGTAATGTGTTTTTACAGTTGACTTTGGAGTTCTTAACCTGGATTATCCTAATGAAGAAATGCTAGTGGTAAAATATCCAAATTGTCTCTTCGTGCTAGTGTTGTAATTGGGACTCACCTATTGACTGGTTTACGGCTTTCATGCAGAGATTTTCATAGTACTCTTTTCCTCTGCGCCTGCAGTTTCTTAGTATGCTGAATGCAGACTGAGTATCTCCATTGTAGTACTCATCTGTAACTGATATTTGGTTGTTTTTTGTCAAATTTGACTGCCCCAAGCTGTCAATATACTTCACCCTCTCCATCAGTTCAACGTCGAATGGATTTGGATAAGGCAATCCAACCATAACTATACATCGACCCATTCCATCACTAAAGTTGATGCCTTCTGATATCTTTCCACCAACTACGGCTAGGAGTACTGCTCCCCTGTGTTGAGCTCCATCTTCTCCTGATAATGAAAATGCATCTATTGTTTCCTTGTATTCCTTCAGAATAAGCTCAGTATCATTGGTTCTTCTAGGTTCTCTAAAGATGCGCTTTTTTTTCATAATCCTTTCAAGAATGCCTGAAGTCTTCCACAAATTATACACCTGTGTTTCATACTCAAAGGAGGAGAAGAATACAACAATACCTTCTGGAACAACTGTGGCCAAATTGCATAGTAAGAGCCCTAGCTCCTCTATCTGTAAACTCAACACCAAGACGAATTTGCAATCAGCCTGCTTTCTAGAAAAGAACTCTGAGAGTATCACAGTAACTCTAGTCTTGAGGTTCCCATTGAACTTGAAACATTTAATCCATTGAGAATAGAAGATTAAATAATCCAGGATAAGAAACACATTAAGCGACATAGAAATAAACTAGTCACTTCTGTTTATGACAAGCAAACAACTAGTGTCATAACATGCCTCATGATGTCACACCTCCCACAACCACAAATGAGAGGAAAAGAAAATGTGAAAGGTTATTGAAAAATGACTTTGCATGTTCACACAATAAAAATCAAACTAGTTATTTTCTTGACAGGATAATGGTTCAAGGCTGCTATAAGCTTACCACAATAGATGAGCTCCTGGAACTGTAGCTAAAATCAAAAGATCGACCCGAAGGACCACAAGGAACTGCAATTGGCAAAATACTCTCGGAAGGCACAATATGGCCACACCAGAAGAAATGAAGCTTATCATGTGATATCTTAGGAAAGAGTCGCTCCCTTATTTCTTCTATGGGTTGCAGGGTTCCCCCAGCCAGTATAACCGCACGAGCTTCGCTAACAATCTGCAAAAGTTGAATGAAATTCACTATTTGGGATATCATCATCCAAGGGCAGTGACTGAATATAGGCACACTTATAATAGAGTAGCTATATGATAGAGTCTACTTGCGTGCATTTTGAATGTGAATGAACATTTGTTTGAAGCATACAAATGTTCCGATAAATGCCTGAAAAGTGAAAAGGATTCTCAATAAACCTCGGAAAAAATCTTTTCCCCTGTCAGCATAATATACTTTATAGATCCTTCTTGTTTTCCAGAGTATGTTGACTGATTCTTTGAGATTATTATACGTCCATCACCATCACTATTTGTCAGTGATATCAACATATTGACAAATGCCTGAAAACTGGAAAGAATGCTGTCCTCCTCAGCATTTCCTCCTGTATTATTGGGAGTCAAATCTCTCTGCAAGCTGGCTATCTTTTCTCCATATCCACTTATCTGGGGAAGAAAATTATAGTGTAAACTTAAAATGGGAACAAAAACAATAAAATCTGTTGAGACCTGTATAAAACAACTTCAGAAGTGAATAGGCATTTACCTTATGAACAAAATTGCTCTCATCTAGATAATGTATCAATTTGACCAAATTTATGTTGTCTATATTGAGAGAAAACAGAAACTCATTGATAGCCATGGATGTATCCAAGATAGTTTTTGCTTCGGCAAAATTTTCTTCTCCTTGGCAAGTATTCACAGAACTCGAATCATTTCTGATACGTAAAGTTTGCAGGAAAGCCCGAGTAAGAACCATCAAGGTTTGGATGTATCTTCGATTTCCAGGCCCCAGTAGATTACAGAATCTTGCAAAATACCTCTCTATTTGGGAATGCACATTGTCTAGCTACATGGACCAGAAAATCTATATTATTTCCCAGCTGAGGTTTATAAAATTGCTTTAGGTTGTTAAAATTCTGGCTTTAATGTAGTCCAAGGGGATAAATTATTAGCATATAAAAGCATATAAATGTGTAAATGTATACTTAGACATGTAAGTGGTTGATTACACAAATGGAATTTATTCATCAGGAGAGTTTTCAACAGCATGCAAGCCAGCTTACATATCGAGTTGGTCAACTAGAAAAAAACATAAACAATAAGCATAGAAAAAAAAAAGAGAGAGATGACAATATATGCACCTGCAAGGCAGTAACTTTTGCATCATACATGCCAATGAGGGAATCAGCAAGATTGTGTGCCTCATCTATTATGACAATATTGTCTTTCAATTTTAGGCCAAGTGACTCTCGAGATGATTTTAATAGAAGAGATTGATAGGGGAGGACAAGAAGATCAGCTCTTGGGATCATGCTTCGGGAGCCATAATATGGACAAGTTCCTATGCTTTTCCCTAGGCGAACAAGATCTTCAATATCCAATACCACTTCTTGAGATACCTCATATTTAAACTGCCGCTGCAGTTTATGTTTCCTGAGCATTGGACATCCACAAGTAGCCTTGGTTTGACGTATTTTTCCCTCTGAATCTAACTTCTGAAAATAAACATAACCATCAATTAGTAAACCTTTTCTGCGTCAATAGACACCTTTAAACCAGGAAGTAGAATATTTAGTGATAGATTAACACTTAGCAAATAAGGAAGAAACATCTAAAAAGGATAATACTTTTGAGGATTAGAAACACACTATCATGGAAGCAATGTTGAAACCATTAAATTCTCAATCAGTTTTTTCCACTGGAAATCATATGAACACACATTACGAATTACAAGTATCTTCCTTTGTGATTCATGATTACGTGGGACCAGAAACAGGAATTTAGAAAAACTGAACTATGCCAGCATGATGATAGAAGCGCGGTTACTAAGATTTGCCGTCATATTACACCAGTCCCCGTGTGAAAATAGATGACACCAAAACGCAAAATTGTTGTTATGAAAACTGCTGTATATAATACAGTGAGTTCCATAAGACAAATGAGCAGTAGATTGGAGTTAAATAAGGAGAAAGACAAGTAATCATAAAAGTGCAGAAGTGCTTGCAGATTAAATAATATATTTGTAAATTGCTGAAGGTAGAGAAATGAGTGAGTGAGAGAAAGGAACTTTTAATGGATTGTTGATTGGAATCATACTTCACCATGAGAATAACTAAAAGGTTTAAGTAATACACTTACCTGCCGATAAAATGTTATTGAAAATACACCAATATTGTCACCCCCACTAAAACTAATACGTGTATCAGATTGCACTTGAAGGATTCACATATGGATCTCTGGTACCTTTATCTTTAGGAGTCCATCCTTCCTGCTTCTCTGAAGCTCCAAGCACCTTTCGTTAATCCGTGCAGAGTTCCCTAGTTTCAGTACTTCTGCTATGCCAGTACCAAGAATTGGAGTTAGGCTTGGAGACAGGCAGAAGTCGGTGATAAAATCACTTTAAGGTTGCTACCTTCATTAATGCAGAAGTTCTTCCTCGAGCCCAAACAAACAGCAGTTATTTCATTGGCAAAAGCAGTCTTCTTTAATTCTTTTATGAACTGCGAGAGCTGCGAATGAGTCCGACTGCAAAAGAATATTTTCAAACCCTTTTCCTCATCATCGGAGCCATCTTCTTCTTCTTCATCACTTGATGAACTAATAGTGTTTCCAGCAACACCCTTCCTCTTGGTCATGGATTTTCCAGCGGATGAGCCTCCTTCCTCTTCACTTTCATAATCCTCCAACAGAAATTCCTCCTCGTATAAGTCCACCCCGTCATTTTTGGTTTGCAAACATCCATTCTCTTTCTTGCCACAACAATCGCCCCTCTTGAAATCACCAGAAACCAACCCTTTTTTCCGTTTGTCCGATTTTTTGAACCCGAGTTTCTTCTTGTTATTCTTATCTGGTGATAGATTATCATTGTCTAAAACAAAGTTTCTCAGCCAATCAGGTTCATCATCTGACCCTATTTGACCTTCACCTTTGTGGTTCTGATCAGACACAACCTTTGTTCCCAACCCCTCTTTTTGTCTCTGATCAAACACCCATTGCAAAGCACTACATATAATGCTTAGAGTTTTGCCAGTCCCTATTGCCACAATAATAATTACAAATAAACAAAAGAGAGAAACTGAATATCAAATTCTAAACCCTAAAAATCTCAAAAATTTTCCGACACCAGACCCATTAGAAAACACAATTAACATTCTAGGATTAAACTAAACGTTTGAGATTATACCAGTGGGGCTTTCAAGCAATGAAACGCCGCCTTGATCCAAAGAGCGATAAAGTGCCTCCATGAAATCTACCTGGATCGGGTACGGATTGTATGGAAACCCTCTAAACTCTACTCTGCCGCTTTCTTTCTCCATCTTCACATAAACCCCAAAACCAACCAAACAGCATCTTTTCTTTGCTTCTTCTGTTTGAAGTTCACAAATTTTCGCGCCAAAATGCCATAGACGGGCCGGATCAAAAACTATAAAATCCAAAACCCATATCGTCTCAGACCCACTATAGTATCCCAACGGCCCAATGGTCATATCATTCAGAAACCCTAATATAACGAAACCCTAATTCAGAAAGTGGATTTATAACGAAACCCTAATATAAAAACTCCATCTCCAACGCCGCATCAAATTCAGAGAGAGATACATCCTCAAAGCTCTAGCGCCCTTCTGCGTCGGCTACAATGGTAATTTGCTAATTCCGCTTAATTGACAGACATGTAGTATTATTTACAAGTCTGTTGGTTTATATCAATGGTGGTTTGTTTGTTGAAATGTTGATGAAAACAACAGGGAAAGGGAACAGGGAGCTTTGGTAAGAGGAGGAACAAGACCCACACTCTCTGCGTCAGGTGTGGCCGTCGCAGCTTCCACCTCCAGAAGAGTCGTTGCTCCGCCTGTGCTTATCCCGCCGCTCGTAAGAGGAAATGTAAGTAAAACCCTTGTCTTTTCCTGTTTACTTTTTGTTTTGTTTTGTGGAGTTTATGTGAAGAATCTGTTCGTGTTGTCTTAGATTCAAGTCTTGTGCTTTTTGTGCATCCATTTCAAGAATTGTATCATCAGTTAGGTTTTGATTGCTTGAATGATTACCATTTTGATCTAAGAAGCCAACTTTGTCATCGGATGTGACATTGTTCTTACATGACAGAAGTTTGTGGTCTTTTATGTCTTAGGTTTTGGATGTTTGAATGAGTATGTGTTATCCAAGAAGCCAACTTTATCATAGGATGTGACAAATTATGATGTTTGTGCTGTTGGTATCTTCTGCTAAATGATGACTTTCTCAAGTTTGTATAGTTATTTCCTTTTGTTGTAGTTAGGCTATGATTTGGAATGGATGTGTAAGAGATTTTGTTCGTGTGAGGTGGTCTGTGAAGTAGTGAATTTGAGTTGTTGGTCGTGTGATTTATTGTTTTAGTCTCCACATTCTTTAAAATTGGTTTGTAACTATGTTGATCGGTGATTTTTTCTCCGTTTTAAGACAACTGGAGTGTGAAGGCAATCCGGAGAAAGACCACTGGAACTGGAAGGATGAGGTATCTCCGTAATGTTCCTCGCAGGTTCAAGAGTGGTTTTAGAGAAGGTAAAGCATAGTGCGTCTTACGGGGGTTGAGTTATTACAATCCTGCACTTTTTTTTCCCCCCTTATGTTGAGATGGTTGTTTATTGTGGTTTTCATATCATTCTTGGCTTTGATTAGGTACTGAAGCTGCACCAAGGAAGAAGGGAGCTGCAGCAGCATCTGCTTAAGGCAACAGAGGGTGATTTAGGGCGTAGTGAATGTGCCCATTAATAGATGAAATTTGCAGAGACAAGTTTTGTGGAATGTCTGTTATTTACATTAAATGCTATTTAGTTCGGTTTTGACTTTCAATTTTCAAATAGTAGCTTTTGATTTTCATCAAGGACGACGAGAGGTTATTTTTAAGATACTTGCTGTTTCATTCCTATGGAGTCCTATCAATTTGAAATACTGGCAATGACCTTTTAATTCAGGTTGCTAATTGTGCATAAACAGCCTTAAGGCTTCTGTATTAAAGTCTATACAAGCTGATTCTTTTAGAATTTAACATGTCCTTGATGAAAGCAGGGATGGCAAGCGGTTGGGCCCGGGCTGCCTATCCTTCCTGCTACTTGTTTAAACCTTGTTTTTGCCCTAAGATGACGTGTCGTTTTGGGACATAAATAGAGTTGGAACAGGTCAAATGGTACAAAGGATCTGAACTCTTCTAAACCTTCCATCAGGGCATCAACACCTCCGTGTTACTTAATATGTTTTAACCTTGTTTTTAATATGTTTTAACCTTGTTTTTGCCGCGAAAACATAGTTGGAAGTTGGAACAGGTTATCCTTTATATCACCTAACTTGTTTCTGCCCTAAAATGATGTCGTTTTAAATCTATTTGTACTAAAATGATTCTGTTTTGGGGCGAAAATAGAATTGAAACATTATAATGGGGAGCATCAAATCTTCTATACCACTTGTTTCTGTCTAAATCGTTTTAAATTTATTTGCACATAAAAGGACGTCGCATTGAGTAAAAAATAAATTAAGTGGTAGAGAAGATTTGAACTCTTAGCCTTTGTTTGGATCCTTATTTGCACAAGAGAAAGGAAAGGAAATATTGAGGGAAAAAGAGGAGAAAAGAATGAAATAAGATTGCATTTCTCTTGTTTGTTTTCCTAATTTATCAAGGGAGGGAATTGAAACTTATAGACCTTTATGCTCTTGATTATAGAACTTGTTTATCTTTTATTAAATAAGGATACAATGGTAATTTACTTATCTTGTTCTACTTTGTCTTGAATTTCTCCTCCTTTTTTACCAATTTGGTGAGAAATTCATTTGGTCCAAATTTCTCTCCTATTTCTTTCCATTCTCTCAGTTTTCTTTTACTTATTTTTGTCCAAACAATAAAAACCAAGAGATACAATTCCCTTCATTTCTTTTCTCTTGCTTTTCTTCCATCCAAACAAAGGCTTAAATCAGGTATTAAATCCTCAAGCTCAATCTTAATAATACTTTATTTAACTTATTAATTTTAGATCAATTAAAACTTAATCCTCATGCGCGATTTGACCAATTATTTTGTGGCATGTAATCATCATTTGTTATATACACTTTGCCCACAAATTTGTACAGCCTAAAGAAAAAACAGTTGCATGGTAAACAAAGTGAAAAAAATAAAACATAAAAATGATGAAAAGGTTCGTATATTCTTTTACTTGGTTTTCATGTATACAAAGTTCAGAATCTACATACAATTCCTCGGCCAAAGACTCTAATTACATATTGATCCATATAGTCTTTAATCTATTTTTTAGGAAGAACACCAAAAATGCTGACTAAAAGAGGAAAAATCTTTTGTGGGGTGGCAAAATTTTTTTACCAAACGGAAAACATGTCTTCAGTGTATGTATCACAAATAAGAAATCAATGGCATGCCGAGAGTGTACACAAGTGGATGATGACGTTCGACGCTTGACTAATTTTCTTTGAATTCACCAAACTTTTGCTTTTCTTCGTGTAATTGCCTGATTACAGAATCCATCTCCGGAAATGCAGACAATAGCAGCAGCTCAAGGAGTTCAAAGGCCAATTGCTTTAAACAAACTGGTGACTACATGTTTGGAAAAGAAAAATGAAAACAATAGAACCTAAATTAATGTATTAAATCAAGAGAAATGATCAGTTATATCTAATGTCAAATAATATGCGTTAGTTTTTGTATAAGAAAAATGCTTTTCTAATGTAAGAAGAGGACATTCATGCGACTTGATACATTTTGCATGCTAGTGAGAAGTTACATTGGAGCTCCTTTCTGACATGGATAAATATGGCTTACTAGTGCGCCAGTTGCTACTAGTCATGACATACCAACTAGGAATATCTGCAATTTTAAAGAATGGAGAATACCTGAAGAAAGAAGTAAAGATCTTTAGCACATTGTTGATATTCCCTTCTACCAACAAGGCCTACGATAGTAGCAGGTGCATTATCTGAATCCAATAACCAAGGTTATTTGAGTATTGGAGATGTATTTCAATGTGGCATTGCTCTAAAACCAAATTTTAATCATAAACGGAAAGAATAAGACATTACCAATCATTAGCTCGTACACAAATTTGGCACGTCGATCTGCTTCCTGTTGCAGCTGGTCGTCGCTTAATCTAGGGGAAGACATTTCAGGGGTTTCCCTGGTGTTAGTCGAACCCTTTGGTGTAGACATTTCTGTGGATTGCTGACTAAGAGAGGTGGCATTAGATGTTTTCGCAGAAGTTTGTCGTCGTCTCTTTGGATGTTTAGTTATGAAAATTCCATCAGGCCAAAGTATCTGAGGTGAATGAAGAAGAATTCAAATGAGGTTTGAAATAAGGATAGAAGTTCTTATATAAATATTTCATACAGTTTGCTATCTGAACATAAATTATATGCCTCGTTACTCTGTTTAACTTCCAATTCCTTGGATTGACCAAAACTTAGAAACATTTGAAGCAAGATTTGTTGGCGATACTAAAATCTTACATATGAAACCACAGGAAGAGGTGTCCATCCATTAGAGGTTTAAAAAGGAGAGCAGAATACCTTCTCCACCCGCTTGATCCCCGAAGCAACCACTGTACCCTTGCGCAGAAGCTGTATTTTCTCTAGCAACCAATCATCAAGGGCATCACCCATTCCCAGCTGCAGTAATTGTTTGGCCACCCAAAAGGCTTTCCTTCTATAGAACAAATATTATGGTTCACGGGCAAATGACACATGTTAGTTGGATGTGGCTATATATATCCACAGGTAGTCAAAAAGTTGCAAAAAAAAAGTTATTTACAGTTTATATATTAAGTACCTAATCCATCCACCATCCTGTAGCTGGAAAACTACGTCTACAAGATCTAGTACAGGACCTGATAAATTTGGTGGCACCCACTGCAAAGAAGAAATGATAATTATGAGAACTCATTTTCCTTTCTTTCTAATAAGCACATACCTGGATAAAGATTCATCTGATGATCTTGTGAGGGAACTTTAAGTAAATCTTAACAAGGATTATATGAAAGCCAAAAGGCACATGTAGAGAAAGTTTGATCACCACCTAGTATCTTTAACATCAAATTTGATGATAAATGAGATGGTTGCAGATAAGTCAAGAAGATCATTTGACACTGAATCAGTAATTACCTCTCTGGGAAGGGTAGTGTCAGTAGCAGCGTCATGAAGTGACTCAGATTTCTCTTCTGAACTAGCCTTTACTCTTCCTTTTACGATCTTTTCCAAATTTTTGGTGTACAAAGCATTCTTTTGTGTATCTGAATCACTTCCCGAATTCTCACACAATTTTCTAGTATCTTTACCGACCTTCGTCTCCAGAGAATGAGATGAGTCTTTGGTATTCATCCTCAACCCATCTGTTACACAATTGTTCTTTACACGAATTGCAGATTCCTTCCACTCATTTCCCAAATGTTCCTTCCTGGTGTTGGTGGATATGGGATCAAGTACCGGTGCAACATTATTTGAAACCATTCTACTTGTTTGAGATGGCTTATTGTCGAGATCAACTAAAAAGTTTCAAGCAAGATATAAAAAGAGAAGATGATCAAAAGAAAGAAAAGAAATCAGAAAGCATCACATTCTGAATTGAACATGCTTCACCTGATAGTGTTTCGATGATGGAAAATGAGTTTGAGAAGACATATGTCTGCACATGAAACAAGTCAGAACAAGGAATCTTCCTAAGAGATGTATAAGAAAAAACCTCCTTAACAACCCTATGTGCACCTGGGAATCAACGCTGAGGAAGTCCCAAACTTCAATAGATCCCGAAATTGTAGGAAGTTGCAGCAGCTTCTGAAAACACAAAGATACGGGAGAATTAAAGGCATGAGCAACGCAGTATAAGTCAATATTGAAAAGCAAAAACATAAATATATGGATTTACACTCTCTCACAGTTGTAAAGTAGATAATAGAGTTATTATGTCCCCCTGGCATCAGGTCCAAAACTAAATTACGTAATTGGACTGGACATCATAGGAGATAATCACATAAATAGATAGACAACATTAAACTCCGCACATTTAGTTAGGATTCAATAGTAAAGCGCAACTGTTAAAAATTACAATTAAGCAGATTATTAAGACCAAGAAACATATCCTAATAAATACAGACTCAATTTTACATATCAGATTTAAGTTTTACATCTCATTCCCTCTATAAGGTAAAGTGCACTAAATATTTGACCTTCAAATATCTGTCAAGCAGTTTACAGCGTTCTTGAATGACAGGGACATCCAATCCTGTCGATAGAAAATGCTTGGGCGGCAAATGAAGACTGTACTCTGGGTACTCTTTGAGACGTCGATGCAATTCTTCAAAATGTCGAAACCTGTTAGAAGATACAGAAAAGCACACATGATGCGTGTATGTAAGAAGAATCAACCATGCTCTAGAGCTATTTGTGGTTACACAGCATATCAATACCAGATGCAAGATAGAAAATAGTCATCAAGGGAATGCATGGTACCTTCTTTTGATTGACCAGCTATTATTATTTACATCTGTGACAGATATGGAATAAACAGCAAATGTTCTAGATCCACTTCTCACAATATTTGCGCCTAACACCTGCAACAGCAGATGAGCTTGCATCCTTGACATATATCAGTAAACTGAAATAAAAAGTAAAGAGACCAAAAGAAAGACAAAGCTGACAACTCAACATTAGGCTACCTACCTCGCATCTCAACCTAAAAAAGGAATCCAGCATCATAGAACTCTTTAGGGAATTAACAGTCCGACTATTGTCTCCTGGAATAGAGATTGAGGGTGCGGATGAACTGGCAGTTGCTCCACTGTAAAGTCTAGACATATTTTCAACTTCAGAATCATCACTAGAATCATCAGCTTTAGCTTTTGCACTGGGTATGTCCTGGCCATCTCCGGAGTAAAAGCTTGTCCTTTCAATCTCTTGCCAGACAGGCAGCCTCTGAGTGCTTGGTCTTGATCTTTTCCTCCCAGACCGGGATGTAGACAACCTTTGATGGTGAGAATGTCCCCTACCAGTCTTCTTTGCATTATAGCCACTTAGATTTTCAAGTGGATGATGAATGTGTGAAACACTTAGATTCCTGTTAGTCTTACCATCCCAAACTTTAGTTACAGGTGAGTCAAGACCAGTCACACTGCTTCCATCTTCAGATTCAGAAGTATGAGAGTCACTGCTCCGCCAAACAGCTTCACCCATTCGCATATTGATATTTTCTTCATCGTCATCATCTAGAGTACATAAAGAATTATTCAACA
>JANKOE010000005.1:3514862-3536339 GCA_026284465.1 Erythroxylum citrifolium
AAAATATATACAAACAATTAAAGAATATTTTTAATATATTTTTACTTTTTATTAATAAAAAATTTATTAAAAATTTTCATTTTATTATTAATTATATACAATTTATTATTAATAATATAAAAATATTATTATTAGAATAAGGGGAAATAATATAAAAATGTTATTAATTATATATAATTTTTGTGGATCGTAATAAATGAGTTTGAAAAAAGAGGGGTTAGGTTAGAAGAAATAACTAATATTAAGAAAAATTATTGAGGATATATTAAGTAGTACGTGTTTATTAGTTTACGTTCCATCTTTAACCTTCAAAATTATAAATTTAATAAATATTCTGTTTTATTCTATTATAAAATCATCAAGCAAACGATTAGAGTGTGTTAACTTATATTCTGTTCTATTACGATTAGAATGTGAAGCTAATGTGCGGACTTCCTCGCTAAGCAGGATTCCTCAAATATGATTCGACGGTCTTTTTGGGAGAATTCAGCTCTAGAACTACGATCATTATTTCAGAATTATCAGAGATTAGTGGCATCTTGAGTCGTTAGTCTTCGCTAATTTCTCATCTCCAGATTCCCAAAAGAAAACAAACATCTCGGAAGTGTGTCACTTTACGTACCATTCTATTATTACTAATCTGACACTCGAAAGCTCCACGAACAACAAAAGCTTGTTCTTTTTCATGGAGGCCACTAAAGAGCAAGAGTCCACCGGCGGCATAATGGAGAAGGTCATCCCACCGCGACTGGAAGACGCTGGCCTCGAGGATTGCGCCTTGCCGCCGGAGTCCATCAAAGAAGCGTTCTTGAGGGCGGCCACCGCCGTCAAGTCCCGCGCCACATCCATCTTCTCAGACGACGAAGACGGGGGACGTTGCCTTCACGACCCCTGGCCTGAGGATAAGGACGTGCCCGACTCGGTCGTCGGAGCGCCGCTGGAAACGGGAAAGTCGGATGCGTTGGTAGGTATCGATGAGAGTGCGGCGGAGATGGCGGCGGGAGGGCCGTGCGTGGCGGATAAGGGCGGTGGAGTGGTGGAGGAGGGGAGAGATGAGTTCTTGGTGGTGGGTGGCGGCGACGGCGAATTGGAGGAGAGGGAAAAAGGGAACGATTGTTTGGGTGATGAATTCGCAGGATTGGAGATTGGAGACAAGAAAAAGAGTAATGGTAATGGTGAAAAGAGTGAAGAAGGTGAGAGGCCCCAATTAACGAATGGTTTTGTTTGAAGAAGCCAAGAAAAAAAAAACCAAGTTAAAGCCATAAAGGAGAGGCTTTTGAAAGCTGAGGTCTAGTGTTTTTCTAGAATTATGTTGCTGTTCTTATGTTTGTAACTTAGTTTTGTTAAGTTATGGCAATGAAAGTTTGTAGTTTTTCCTGATTCTGTCAGCTGCTTCAGTTACATTTTCGTGAATGATGAGGTAGCAGTGACTTGTAGTTGATCTTCATTTGATGTGAGACCATGTATGATAAATACCCCGTTGAAGTAACATGATTGTGCTTTGTTTTAAAATTTGCTACCGAATGCACGTTTGAAGAGCTCTATACGGAGATGCTTGATGGAAAGTTTAATGAATATGGGATTGTAGGTGTGTAGGATTAATGCTGCCTCGAAGTTCTTTTCCAATGTGCCAATTATGGTTTGGCCCTAGCAATTAGTTGTTCACTTGTTCTTTGACTTCACTTATGACTTGGCAAGCAAGAAGGAAGCATTTGTCTCTAGCTAGAGAGCTTTCTACTTTTCTCTTCACCAGGGAATCAAAACATGGAGAAGAATATTTTGCAAATGGTGGCCGAGACAGCAACATTGTGTAAGTTGTTGAATAAATGCTGTTGTAGACATCTTCACACTTACTAGATATTGCAATATTGCGAGCTGGACTTGTTGTGGAATAAATTTGTGTCCTATGGAATCTGATTTATTTAGAGGCATGCTCTGCTTTATTTGACATCCAAAAGCAGTTAACAGATTGGAAATTTCCTAAAGCATATTGCTTGCAGACGACTGCTTCTGAATGACTGTGATGGATGCGCCATGGACAAGTTTTATCAAGTTCATTCCCACTTTTTATCTTGATCCGACTTAAGTGGCTGTACTTTTGGTACAAGCTTTTGCTTCTTCAAGCTTTTAAATGGCAAGCTCTGAAATCTGAATTGCATTTTGTTTTTTGTTATAAGGCCTTATTGGTCATAGGGTCTATTTATGGGCACATATTCTCTGAAATATTCGGCTTTGTTCTGCTTCAGAATATGTGCTTGAAATGAAATTATGTGGACACTACACTGTCCTTTTGTTAATAATCTCTGATTACTATTGATTAAGATAGAATAAGTGATAGTTAGCTTACATTCCTTAATGAGTGGAATCTCTTTCATACCAATGACAACTTTGACATACTAAAGAGATGAAATAACAGTTTATGGCCGAAGACGTGGTTCCAAATAGTTCCAAGAGTACTCCTTTAGCAGGAATGTCAGTTTTCATATAAGTATAACCCTTTTACACAACCAAAGAAGGCATACTACTTCCATAAGAAATACAATAGATACGCTCAGAGCACAAATTACACTTCTTGAATGTGGATTATAATGCATGACTTGGGAGGGTGTTCTAGTGAGGCTACCAATTCTGCTCAGTGAGCCAGTTGGGTAAGGAGCGAGATTAAGGTGGGAGATTTTATTGTTCTTATACTTGGAATAAAAACTTTAGGGAAAACTTAGTGCCTAATCTTGCAAGAATTGCTTTCTGGAATTCAGTTGAAAGTTCTGAATCGAGTGAGGAAGCTGATGGCTTGGGCAGGAGGAAAATGGTTGTGTTTACTGTTAATGGCAGTTATGATTGGTTCTCTCGGTGGAGCTTTAATACTTGTCCTATCAGATCCAATTATAAATCTTGAAAGTTCAAGCAACAGTAGGATCAAAGAGGTTGAGTCTTACCAAATGAGGAGAGAACTGAGTTTTTTATACCAGAAAGGTCGATTGGGTTACAAACATGTTTGGCCGGTAAATCCTGTACATTACCTTTGGTTTTGCATACAGTTGTATGGTATGTTTGTGGTTCTTCAAGTGAAGGTATGCCTTGTTGCTGTTTGAAAACGTTAGATCGCTTTGAACCTAATAGATTTTAGACCTCCAGTCAACTGAGACCATGTATATCTTTTTTCTACCATGAGTTCTTTGTCACAATCATCTTTGATGGTAATTGAAAGGGCTCTAAATTGTAAAGTTGGCTTTGCCAGGAAATGAAATTTGGGTGGAAAATTGTGTTGGGCACCATAATTGCATTCATTGGGGCAGCATGTGGAAGTGTAGGAGGTATTGGTGGGGGTGGCATTTTTGTTCCCATGCTTACCTTGATTATCGGGTTTGATGCCAAATCATCCGCAGCAATATCAAAATGTAAGAACTGCAATGCATTCATTGCTACATTATAACTCTGGTTTGGTATTTTGTGTTTTGATTCAGACTTTCCATCAAGTCTATTGCGGGTTTATTAGGAACTTATTCTATTGCAACATGTTTGCTTTTTTATATTCTGAAGCTATTGTGGGTTTTGCTTCCAGGTATCATCACAGGAGCGGCAGGTTCAACAGTTTACTACAATTTGAAGTTACGGCATCCTACACTTGATTTACCCATTATTGACTATGATCTTACGCTCCTACTTCAGCCAATGTTGGTTCTGGGAATATGTATTGGGGTTGCACTCAATGTGGTTTTTGCAGACTGGATGATCACTATTCTGCTAATTATTTTCTTTATAGGTATTGCATACTGATAAGATTTAAAGTCTTTACTTTCATTTTCTTGGAAAACTTTCTTGATCATTTTTTGTTGCTTTTAGCCACTTCAACCAAATCATTCTTGAAGGGTGTTGAAACCTGGAAAAAAGAGACCAAATCCAAGAAGGTTGTCTGTTAGTCCTTCCTGATCCTTAAGCACAACTTTTTGGTATTGGTGCCAACTTAAATTGATTTGGTTGATCTTGACTTCTTATTCTGAATTTTCAGGAGGCCTCTAGACAGTTAGAATCTAAAGGTTATTTTTTTTCCCAATCAAGTGCATATACATATATATATGTACTTCTCTTTATATAATTGATACAAAGTAGTTTCTCTTAATCAGATGATAACAATGGACAGGCCAAGCCTCCTCTTGAAAACCCCATTAGTGAAATTCAAACAGAAGCCTTGAAAAGGGGAGAAGTAAGTACACAATTGGTCTTTCCTTGATCTCCGATTTCTTATAACTTTGTTCTGCTATTCTCTCAGGTCTCTATCATTGAGAATGTGTACTGCAAAGAACTTGGACTTCTAGTTGCTGTCTGGTTGATCATTCTTGGATTGCAGATTGGAAAGGTTCGTATTGCTAGACCCTCTTTTTGGTTTCTGTATTCCAATCAAGGCTAATGAAGAGCCAATGCCTTTGTCACAGAATTACGTTAAAACTTGTTCAGTTGCATATTGGGTGTTAAACACAATGCAGGTACATCAATTAGTAAAATAAGAGATTCTCATCATTCTTGTTCCTCAAGAAATTTATAGTACCATTAACTTTTTTTTGTCTTCCCCCTCAGATCCCAGTAGCTGTTGGGGTAACATCCTATGAGGCAGTTGGGCTGTACAAAGGGCAGAGAAAGATAGCATCAAAAGGAGAAACAATCACCTATTGGAGAATATACCAACTTGTTCTTTATTCTGCACTTGGTCTGTTGGCTGGTATAATTGGCGGGATGCTTGGTATTGGTGGAGGCTTCATTTTGGGTCCTCTTTTTCTGGAGATGGGCATCCCACCACAGGCAAGATTTCAATTTCGCACTGGTATCCGAATCTAAGAATTAAAATTTGCTTTTGGAATAACGTATCTGAAACTTCAGGTGTCAAGTGCCACAGCTACATTTGCCATGACATTTTCTGCATCAATGTCTGCAATAGAATACTACCTTTTGAAACGTTTCCCTGTTCCTTATGGTAAACTTTTTTTTCCCCAAGTTTGTGTTTATTCATAACATTTGAGTGAGAACAAGAAAGTGAATTCCCCCCTATACTGAGTATTTCTCAAATTTACTGCAGCACTCTACTTCTTTGCTGTAGCTATTGTTGCTGCATTTGTTGGGCAACATGTGGTAAAAAAGCTGATCAGTTTATTGGGAAGAGCATCTATAATCATCTTTGTTCTTGCCTTCACAATCTTTGCGAGTACATTACTACTAGGTATCTGACAATTTCACCATCTTTTTCCTTCCAAATTTGTGTTTCTCATTAATAATAGAAAACTTCATATGTTGATTCTCACAGCTATAAATGGTTTACTGGTTTTCAAACAGGTGGGATTGGAATAGACCATATGATCAAGAAGATTGAGAGGAAGGAATACATGGGATTTGAGAGCCTTTGTTCATAACAGTTTTTGGAAGTCTTTACATCTAACAAGCTCGTGGATGCAGCTACCGTGGCAGAGGATAGATATTTCCGATGTATACGTTTCACATCAATTGGAGCTATACATATGAACATATTCAGTCAGAATTAAGATCCCTTTTGTCTGAAATTCTGTTCAAGTTCAATTTTTTTGAGCTTAGTTAGAGTTTGAGTTGTGTAAAATCGGATTTAGCCTGTCAGCTGTAGGTTAAGAAATTGTGCTGCAGATTCAACAGCTACAACTTGATAGAATTAGAGCAGTATTCACAGTTCCTGAAAGACAACCTCTTTATAGCTCAAAACAAATTGTGGAGATCAACTGAGATTCGACAAAATGTATACAGAACAAGTTATAAGACATTTAGGAGGAGACAAGACCACCTGAACTACAATGTCTGAAAACTATCCAATATCGGTTTGATTCACTGCTTCATTAATTG
Source organism: Erythroxylum citrifolium (assembly GCA_026284465.1). NCBI lineage: Eukaryota > Viridiplantae > Streptophyta > Magnoliopsida > Malpighiales > Erythroxylaceae > Erythroxylum > Erythroxylum citrifolium. The sequence goes on from JANKOE010000005.1 coordinate 3,520,722, forward strand.
AGAGATCTTTCTACTCTAATGGAGGTGACAGACTGTATGCGCATGTCTACTTATATTTGATTGCATTCAAGTACCCATTTTTGCATAAAAATAAACTTGATTGCTCCTAGTTTTGGTCTCCTGCAAAAAGTTGTGTCAGGTAGGTAGAGATGTCGAGACTCAGGTTGATTCAATCAAAAATGACGTTATTTTAAACAATTTAAAAAACAACAACATTGTTTTGAAGTGTGTATAGATCGTTCATTCAATCTAATTTCGGTTGAATCTCTTATATTCAAATTTGATTTGAAATTGATTTTAATTTAATAATTTTGAGCTGATGAATCAGATCAAATCAATATAAACCCTTTGTGAATTTTAAGTTGTTTCAATTTTTACCAATTGATTTTAATTTAATAATTTTGAACTAATAAGTCAGATTAAGCCGGTATAAACGAATTCTAATTTTGCTTCAATTTCACTTAATTTAATGTGAGGCTAGGGATGGCATCGAGCTTGGGTCTAGTTTGACTCAACTGTAGGCCGTCTTGTGGACCAGGCTGAGCTGTCAAGCATGTGGCCCGACCTAATCATGGTTAGCCCAACCTAACTTGATTTATTATTTAAAACAAAAAAACAGGCTGGGCCAGCCCAGAGTGGCCCTGACTTGAACCGGACCCGTGGCTCTGGTCCAGCCAAGTAATACCAACCCGTAGTCTGACCCGTGGCTTGGTTAATTAAGACCTAACCTGTTGACTTTTGGGCTGAGCTGGGCTAGATTGCCAACTTTAAGTTAAAAAAAATGCATTTCTTATTTAAAACTATATTTACATTATAATTTTTAGCATAAATAATGCATTTTACAAATTAATTAATTTAGCATACTATCTAATCTTTCTAAAAAGTCATTTCAATAATTAATCATATTTTGATTATTTCAACTTTTCTTTGTATTTTTTGTCAATTATTAAAAAAGCGATATTACCACCTTCTAATACTCCTCATCATCTTTCAAATATTAAGTGACTAAATCTTGGAATTAATTATATTAAATTGTTTGATTTGATTTTTATTTATATTTTTAAAGCTATTGCTTATTATATGATATTATTTAATTATTATATAATATGTTTTGTGTTAATTTTTCGTTTGTTTATAAATTTAAAAGAATGTAATATCATAGCATATATTAAATATAAATGACAAAGTTTTGTAATAGCTAATAGTAATATGTTAAAGTTAACCCTAATTCCTACATTGCTCCGTATGATCTCTTCTGAAAATTAAAGCAAACCAATGGTTTAGGCTAGGAATGACAACTTTAGCCCAGCTCGGTTTGGTCTAGTTCGAAATCGATGCCAATGGGTTCAATTCGAATTAATTATTTTTAGATCAGTTTTGATTTTTTTGAACTTTAGTTAAAATTTAAAATTTTAAATAAATAGACGTCACTTTTATTTGTAAAAATGAAAAAATTTAATTAAATATGACTCGTGTTTTATCGAATTTGATCTAACTTCAAATTATCCAAGTTTGACCAAAGCCGAGAGTTTTAGACCTAATCAAACTTTGAGAAGAGTCTCAAAATCGATCGGATTTTGGATTAAGTCTAAGTATATTATAAAATTCATAAAAATAGGAGATAAATTTCTTAATCAATTTTTAATTTTTTAAATAAACTTAAGTTTAAGTTTAATTTGAATTTGAATTTTTTAAATTTTATATTGACATTCAACTCAAAATTAAATTTAAGTCCAATCTTTTTGGATTAGATTGAGCCAAGCACAAAAAGTCTTTTCTGACATTGCATTAAAAATTCATCAAACCCAAAAGTTATCATATCCTTGGATTAATTTAACTATACAATGATGCCATTCACAGCATCACAAGAGATGGAAGATGGGGAAAGGTTATGGATAGACACACCAAAAGGATCTTGCATTGAAAAAGTAAAGGACTATTGAGAAAAGCATGAATCAAAGTCTTTAAACTCAAGAACAAACAAAGAACATGTACAGAGACCTCTATAATTGTCTGCGATTTCACTTTAATGCACAGAGAGATAGAGAGAGAGAGGTAAGTTTCTAAGCAGAAAGGTGATTTTGACTATAAAGATTTCATCTTTGTGAATACTAATTTACTGGTTAGTGACAGGCAACGAGATTTGGCAACTGCTACGTGAGTAGTATGTTTAATACTAATTTACTGGTTAGTGACAGGCAACGAGATTTGGCAACTGCTACGTGAGTAGTATGTTTAAACTCAGCTCAAGCGTTGAGCTTTTTATTTGGTTTTGTTTCATGTTAATGAATTGATACGTTAAGCTTCGAAACTTTCTGATTCGGGAGGAATCGACTGTGTCCTATACTTGAGGAGTTGATCAACAAACCCATCTTTTGAGTTTAACTTGTACTCGAAAGTGGATTAGGAGCATGTTAAGCCTCCCATTCGTATATAATATGAAAGGAGAGAGAAGAAAGAAAAGAACCGACAGCTAGCACAGCTGTCATTTTTGTAGGCTAAAGGCTTTGTTTTTCTGTTAGAATGCTAGTACTATGTAGCGTAGTGAGGTGGCAGGTTGTTAGGATTCTCTGTCAGGAATGTTGGGTATGATTCTGTCAGGATTGTTAGGTTTGTGTGAGGTAAGAAGGGGTGTGGAAAAATCTGTCAGGTTGTGAGTGGGAGAGTTGGTCACCTCTCAAATGTCGCGTGTATTCATCGATACCCATTTCCTTTATCAACAAAATTCTAATACCAGCATTCTTTACCTGGGTTCATTTTTCTGTTTCTCTATTTCCTCTTCCACTGACATCCATTTGCAGAAGTTCTTATCAGAGCAACATGGTTTGGTTCGTGTTTGAGTTTTATTTTAGCTTGTCTCTTTGGTAAATGGTATTATTATTTTTGGGATTGAACTCAAATTCGAGAAAGTTCTTCATTTTGAGAAACAGAGCGAAAGGCATCCAACTTCATGGCTGGAGAGGGATCAAAATGGTGCGCTATAAGCTTGAAGATGTGGGCAGTTTTGATTAGTTGTATTGGTGTAGCTTCAATGATTGTTGGAACAGAAAGAGGATTGAAACAAGAAGGCTTCACATTTTGTTATGGTTATCTGATAAAAGCACAGAGTTTCTTATGGCAAAGAGGTGAATTGAGCTATACACATGTTTGGCCGGTAAGTCGACAGTAGCATTTATTTTTCTTCATGTTTGCATAAAAGTTCTTTTCATTTTATTCATTACTTGATTGTTTTCTATTTGGTTTCCTAGAAGAATTCTAGGAAAAGAATGGAGATTCAAAAGTCACGAGCTTTCATTAAGTGGACCTATACATTTCTGGGGTCATAAATTGACTGTGTTTACATGTTGCTATGATTGTGAAAAGAAGCCATGGTATTTGATGATGGGTTCGATCTTCTTTTACAGGACATGAAATTTGGCTGGAAAATAGTGTTAGGGACCATAATTGGCTTCTTTGGATCAGCATTTGGAACTGTGGGAGGTGTTGGTGGGGGTGGCATTTATGTTCCTATGCTTACATTAATTATCGGGTTTGATACTAAATCTTCAATTGCCATATCAAAATGTGAGAGAACTTTTCTGGTTTTTTTCTGTTTCATTATGGTTTGTGTTTGATTGACATTGAACAACAGAAATTAACTATAACAACTGGTTAGACAGGCTCATAAAGAACTCTGATTTGGCGATTTTTTTTAACAGTGACATGGTTACTGTTCTCTAGAAATTGCATTAGACTTCCATAAAAGCATTACTAATTCTATTTCCTTGCTTCTGGTTTTTTGCTTAGGCATGATTACTGGTGCAGCAGTTGCTACAGTTTATTACAACTTAAAGCTCAAACATCCCACACTTGAATTACCCATTATCGACTACAACTTGGCACTATTGATTCAGCCGATGTTGGTACTGGGAATTAGCATAGGAGTTGCTTTCAATGTGATTTTTGCAGACTGGATGATCACAGTTTTGTTGATTGTTCTCTTCTTAGGTAATGGATCTTTTGATTGCAAGTATTTTTATTAACTTGGCCTTTATAGTATTCACCCCTGAATCATTTGCAGGAATGTCCACTAAAGCCTTCTTCAAAGGTGTAGAAACATGGTCTAAGGAGACAATAGTTAAACAGGTTGCTTATAAAACTTAATTTCTGTTAAGCATCTACTTATATTCTGATTATAGTGGGTTCCGGGATGGGAAATACCAACCTTATAATTTGTGATTTTTCAGGAAGCTACTAGACGCTTGCGATCAAATGGTTAGTTGCTGAATGATTGAACTGCTCTTTCATGTATTTTTCTGGGAACTTGGAGGTTGTACGTGGCTTTTTCCAGGCTAAATTTGCTAATTTCATCAGATGATGGTACTGAGGAACTTGAATACGAACCTATTCCCGGAGGTCCTAGTACTAATAAACAGAGGGCAATGTCGGAGCGCAATGAAGAGGTGGAAATAACTATGCATCTAAAGGAGTAATTGTTTCATTCATAGCTGACTTCCGTTAAATTTCCAGGTCTCTATGGTTGAAAATGTTTATTGGAAAGAACTTGGGCTGCTCTTCACTCTCTGGTTCATAATCCTCATATTGCAGATTGTTAAGGTTTTATTATCTTTGTTCATTAAGAAATTTCTGATTTGCCATTGATTTACGGTTGACGCACTGACTATAAACCTTCCATTGCTGGATTTAGATTTATACGACAACTTGTTCAGTAGCCTACTGGGTGTTGAATCTATTGCAGGTACTATTTCATATTACAAGATAAAAGACGTTTGCAATTATCTTCTTGTCATTTCTGGTATAACTTCAGGTATCATTTCATACTAATCTATTGCAGTTTTGCCAATTTCTGCAGATCCCAGTGGCTGTTGGATTTTCTCTGTTTGAAGCTATTTATTTGTACAAAGGAAAGAGGAAAGTTGCATCCATAAGCGAGGAAGTCACAAACTGGCAAGTACACAAGCTGGTTCTCTATTGTGCCAGTGGTTTGTTGGCAGGTGTAGTTGGTGGTTCGCTTGGTCTTGGTGGAGGATTCATTTTAACACCACTTTTTCTAGAGCTAGGAATCCCTCCACAGGTGCATTCTTTCAATTTTCATCTCATGAAGAGTGCAAGGATTAAAGTAAACAATGATGAAAAATGTCCTACCAATTTGTCTATTTAGGTTTCAAGTGCCACAGCAACCTTTGCCATGACATTCTCTGCATCAATGTCTGTGGTTGAGTACTACCTTCTGAAACGTTTCCCAGTTCCTTATGGTATGAAGTTCAGCAGATCAAACATTTTCTTCTTTAGCTTGCTTCTCAGAATAGGATAACTGCTTGAATCATCCCTTATGTTCTTATCTGCAGCTCTATACTTTGTTGCTGTGACAACTGTTGCTGCTTTTGTGGGTCAACATGTTGTAAGAAAGCTGGTTACTCTACTTGGGAGAGCTTCTCTTATTGTCTTTATTCTAGCGTTTACAATATTTGTGAGTGCAGTATCATTAGGTATGTGTCACTAACAGTCACTCTTTCTTTCATAATAAACGTTAAACTTATGTCAGTATTGTGTTCTGCTACTTGTTCTATGTTTTCCCAATTATGAATTTTCCTTTCTTCCAAACAGGTGGGGTTGGCATAGCAAATATGATTGAAAAGATAAAAAAACATGACTATATGGGATTTGACGACATCTGTTCCTATTAAGGCCTAGCCTGACAAGTATCTTGTGGTGTATCAGCTCCAAAGCTTGGTGAATTCTAGAACGAGTCAGAAGAGGACAAGTTGGATAATGGGGTTTATGTAATCTGACATTATATTCCATAAATGTTCTTTTGTTTGGTTATCCATAAAAGTATGATTCATCCCCAAGATCGTTTAGTTCTGTAATGTCATCAAGTGGCAATACAATACTGTTATGATCACCTGTTGAGTTTAGCTGATTGTGCTCTGGAAAACTAGCCTAGCTACCAAGATATGCATTTCAAGCTTCAGCCAGAAGCTTTCTTTAATAATAAAATAGGATGAAGTTTACCTTAACAATGCAACGCTCCTGCTACACGGGAGATCAAGTAATTCAGAAACTTACCTTTAGTAATAAGATAGAATGAAGTCTTATCTTAACCAAGTAATGCATCTGGTACCAAGAAAGTGTCAATGGGAAGACCAACTAATCCATGAACTCTTGGTTTAAGTCCAGATATTCTGGTTAGCGCAAGTCAGAGTATAGATTCAACAAAGGATTTCGCTAGTCTGATTGTCAGTTCTTTATGTAAAATAACAGAAACAAATTATAGGAAGCTTTTGCAGCTTTCTTTAATCGGATGCCAAGATAACTACAATTATAGCAGAAGATTCCAAATTGAGTCAGCAGTTAAGTAACCACAGAAGGCTTTGGCCACAGCTACAGCTACATGCTTATGAATGCTACAGAGTGAGAATTTTATGTTGCTGTCATCGCAGATTATGTCATAGCTAAAAAGTATACATCTATGTAGCATCCATCTCCATTGTCAATATTGCGAATCACTGGAAATGATCTGAGTCTTTGTTATATGTGATTATCAAGAACTGTTCTATCATTTCTGTGAACAATGCTACTAGCATGAAGATGGTAAGAGTACAACATCTAAACTTCTCAGGAGCTATATGTTCTTTTGAAGCATCTTAGTCGAGGAAGCAAAAGAAACTGCTTGCATAGGTGTCGTATTAAGACCAAAAAAACTCGTCTAAATTTCTCTGTCATTGTATTTAAACTTCATAAACCTGATTGCTGTATTCTACAGTTCATCTTTAGATACATGCTCTTTAGCTCTCAAATGTTTGTTGATGATTGCCGCCAACTCCTTTGAGCTGGATTTTGTTGAAAGGTTGATCTGCATGGTATGAAGGATAATGGTACTCAAGCTCCAAAAGAGAAACAATAATAATGTTAAATATATCGTGAGAATAATTACCGGGTTTTCCTTATCATCAGCCGGGTAAAAAAGCAGTGCAGGGTAGTCATTGACCTACAATATTTAATGACAACACATAATTCTTGCAGGATCGCCATATTGCATCTATAATTATCTGATAATTCAAAAGAAAGATCTACAAGTTTCTCGTCAATGAAACTTTAGCAACTCCAGATAGAAAGCCAAACTTCTTTACCACAGATAAGTATAAAATCACACATGATAGACAACATAGTAGGAGATACAGTAAGCTAAATTGTGATGTGAAACTACGGGATTCTGTGGAACCAGTGAGGTTTTATGTGTAAATGATTAGTTCAGAATACTGCTTCATGGTAGTTTGACAACAAAGAATAAGAGTAACAAATTTACCACGAATTGAGTCTACCAACATAAATATTAATTTCAGCAGGCAACAGACATGTAACTTTTATCAAATATCCAAGCATTTATACTTCATTTCATATCATAGTTTACTCAAAATCATCATAACACAGCAAACGATTTTACGGGAATTAGTGAGTTGGCTTATGGAAATAGCTTTATTACAGGAACGATATATCTATGGTAGATTGGTTTCAAGGAAAATATAATGACGTGTTTACATGAAACCTATGACTACAAATGAATCTCTGCAAAAATGAGGCAAAGCAATTTAGTTAAATGGCTTACTAGTAGTTTGGGGTGTTCATTTGCTGAAGCATCTATCCTTGCAAATAGCAAATTGTCTGAATCTTTAAAATGCTTAGCCAACTTCTCGACCTGCTTCTTTGCAGTTTCACAGTTGATGCACCATGGCGTGTGTACCTTTATATACATGAACAAGGTTTTCATGGAATAAATACACAGAAGTTAATATTCCAATCTTAGCAGTATTTAGAATAGTGTAGCAGCATATTATCCAAAGAGCATGTATCTTACCTCTAACGTAATGCAATCTAATTACAATGATTCCAAAATATTTCTTTTAATCATCAAAGTATTATAAATTGAACCTATTACAAAATTACTTGGTATGCAAAACCAAACTTTCCCTTTCTGCATAGTTTGAGTTACAGAATAGAGGGACCCCTTTGGTGAACTGTTTAATGTGAGTTTAAGCATTCTGCTTTCCTAGAGCTTTTGGAATGATAGCAAGTGAGCTTCAGTTATGCTAGAGGATTCAACATAAGAATGACACTAGTGATGAAGCAGAAATATACCATTCCAGTCAGTAGCCTGAAAAGCTTGATCGCGCAGGCTAGATTAATGCATTATGCTTACCTCTAGAAGGACATTCTTGTGATTGCTCAGAACCAAGTCGTCAAAAGTCTTCCCCACCACAGTCAGTACACTTGCATTTTTCTGCCATTTTCACCATTAAAAAGATGCTTATATTTTGATTTTCAGTAAAATTCAATGCCAAAAACAAATTCCGTGTTCCATTTCTGCTAGGTGGAAGAAGGTTAAGGAGTTTATGGGAAATTGGCTAACATGCTGTATCTAATTCTGTGAAAATCAAGCATCTTCATCAAATAAGCAGGTAAAAGTGAGAGAGAGAGAGGGTGGGTTATGTGAAACTCACATTGTCAGGTATCAGTTGAGATCTGAAATAAAGCGGCTGACTACCAACAAGAAGTCCTGAGCAAAATTCCTATAAAAGGAAACATATAAAATATCACGGCTACTAGATGCTGTCCAGAAAGAAAAGATAATTTAATGAAGACAGTCAATACTTCTATATTGTTAGGCATCGGATCCGATTCTAACAAATACTTTGCATTGATTCTGTTATCAAACGCAGCCACCTGAAAGCAAAATGAAGATTAGTATCAGTTGCAAATAAGTGACTAGATGATTAAATTCCAAGAAACTGAATGGCTGATCAGTTTCCACTTACCACAGTGCGCTCTGAATCTTCAAGCCCAAACAAAGTTAAGAAGGGCTTTGCCAAGTTTTCATCTTCGATGTTCACATATAGGAACATAATCTGCAAGAGTGCAACTTTAAAATATTAGCAGATAAAAGATAAAAGCTTTTTAAACTTAATTTGTCGATATATGCACCTTTGACTTAAATTTCCTTGCAACCTCTTGAAGAGGCTCAGCAAGATTCTTGAACTCATCATCCTCAGCAAAAACCATTACCTGGATGAAAATGAACATACCGTCCAAGGTTAATGAACCATCCTATGCAATTATGGTAGCATTAACGGCCACTTTTTGATAAAATTATTGATATCTAGTTAGTCTTGACACCAGATGGAACTGGAAATTATAATGGGAAACCTCTAACTTCAGCTAACAATTTCTTGTGGAAGATCGGTTTAGAGGTCTCTGGCATTTTTGTTGGCATGGATTTATATATACATTTTTTCTGGTCTTAAAATTCATTAGTCAATTTACCACATTGTTCTCTACATCCAGAATTCTTCTAAATCAAATCTTTTTACATTTGAAGTTTTGAACAGAAAACAAAAATTTTTAAAAAAAAGAAAAGAAAATTCTTGAAATTGAAGAGTTACCTGAAGTTTCAGGGGACTGGAGTAAACTTTAACAGAATTTAGATCAGTTAGCTTGGTAACCAATGGAAACTTGTTATGGTCCAGAAAATCTAATATTTTATCCACCTCAAAAATCCCTTCTGCAAAAAGATGCCAGCCATTATAGTTAGTAAAGTCGGCTACTATTGTTTAGTCTCAAAGGCACACAATTATGAGGAGTTAAATAACCAGTAATCATGTATAAAAGAAAGTCATACATAGGAATAAATTTTCTAATCTCAAGTCAGTGACAAACTAATGTGTTTGACAAGCATGAGGAACTTAAGTTCAATGAATTTCTTATGAAGAAACATCTGCATATGCAACCAACTTGCTGACTCACCATAAGAAGTATATCTTTCAGGCTCACTTTTGACCAATCCAATATAACTGTCAGTAGCTTTGATATTTGGGACAAGGACTTTAGCAACTTCAACGTCACTCGCTTCAACAAACTGTATCTCGTTGTCAGAAATTGCCGCTTTTACAAATTCTTCATAACCAGCTCCCTGAGAAAAATGGTAGTTTTAGATGTCAATGCAGAATAGAATCCCCTCATAAAAAGTAAATATGTCAAAGATTATCTGCCCATTAAAGGTAGAGAGTTATGCAGAGATAGTTTAGAAGGCCCTTTAGATAAGCATACCTCAAACTTCTTAAATAGACCAAGGACAAAATTTTGGTACTTCTTAACAAAATCCTCTGCTTCTGTAACTGAACTCATTCTAATAACAGGTACTCCAGTCTTTTTCCTAGCCCAGATCACTATATCTTCCCTGATTCAAAGTCAACCCCACGAAAATAATCAGTAGACTATTTGATAGTTCAAACAAAGAAGTAATCAATTCAAAGTAACGGATGTTCAACGAGAAATTCTAGTGTAATACTAATAAATTTTATAGATCAAGTACGGAAAAAGCAAGAGGATACATAACTCCATTGTTTATAGTGTCAAGACTAAAACTTTCCAAGCAGCCAATTGTACAAAGCATACAAATCCATCAACTATGCTAAGAAATGCACATGACATCAACCTGAAAAGAAGAACTAAAACAGAACTTACGCAGAAAATCCACCATTATAAGCCTGAGAGCTCCCATTGACATAAAATAGCAGGGTAGGGAACCCTTTGATCCCGAGAAAAGAAGCAGCTTTGGGGTATCTTTCAGCATCAAGTTTAGCCATCAAGAGAAGACTCCCCGTCTCCTTGAGCTTATTTGCAGCCTCAGCAAACCTAGGCATAAGCTCAGCACTCCTAGCACACCATGGTGCATAACCAAGAATCAATACGAACTCATTCTCCTCTATGATCCTCTTAGAACTATCAGTGTTCAACTCAAGAACAATCCTTTGAGCTTTAGACAGCACCTCTGCTTCTTTCTGAGTGTCTCCATCTTGCTGGCGCTCGTCTTCTCCTTCTTGCTCATCTATAGCAATCAACTCTTCCAATTCATCATCATTTCCAATCCCTCCTTCATCGGTGGCTATAATGCAGATCAGAGAAGTGACTAAAAGGAATATAGTGAGAGTGAAAAGGATGAATCTTGAAGTGGGTTTTCTAGTGAACATGATGATCTTGATTGGTTTTGGGATTCGAGGACTCTGCAGTTAAAAAGGTACGAGCTTTGTGAGATTTGAGTGATATGTTCAAGAACAAATTTGTGGGTTTTCGTTGAAAGTGTTTGAATCTGACGATCTTCCTTGATTGGTGGCAATCAAGGGTCCTCCATTGGAGATAGAATCATTGCACTGAACGGGATTAGCGCCGACAAAGTTTAGTAAAAAAAGGACATGATAAATAGACAACTGAGCTTTATCTAACAATATCTACTGAATTTTCTTAAACCCTATAATGGAGGAGAGTATTTTCAATTACTAAATTAAATTCTTTTTCTTCCGAATGTTGTTTCTGTGCTTCATTGTCTAAAGTGATTGTTTCCAATAACTTCGGAGGCAAACCAGAAACATTTTAAGAAGAAAAGAACCATATGTCCCTTGAGTTGGCTTGTAACTTCACGACACTCTTATGAAATAATAAAAATTATATAACAATAACGAAAATACTCAGATTTAATAGTATATAACCTTTACTAATATTCTTTTAGAATTTGTATAGAATTTTAAGAAACTATTAGATTTATTTCTATTTTCTGATGTTATTTTTTAAATAAGAATAAATGTTTAATTATTAATATGAATACATTTATAATCTTATTTTAATTTTTTAGAATATTTATTAATAAATAGAAGTAAAAATTATTATATTTTATTAATATAAATATTTTAACAAGTAAAAAATTATTTCTATATTAATATTTATTTGATAATATTTTTATTTTATTATTTTTTTGACATTATTTGATAATATTTTTATTAATACAATTAATTTTTTTTGAATTTATTTCAATATATTTAAATTTTAAATTATATTTATTAAATAATTATAATTTTAAAATATTTTTACTTTTAAAAATTAAATTTAAAATTTAAATGTAAGGATTTTTAATCAAATATGTAGGCTAATATGTGTATAATTGTGTATAAAGGTTATTATAAAGTTGAGTCCAATTAATTAAAGTGGTTTAATATGGTTATGGTATTTTGAGCTTTATGCATTTATTTTATATATGTAGAGATCGTATTTATAGTTTTTAGTTTTATGATGGGCTAAACTAGAAATTAGATTAAGATTTTATGCTAATAAAAATGGCTATGATCTCTAAATTAAACGTACGCACAATTTCCTCTAATATCTCACCATCAGATCAAAAATAAAGAGTTAGAGAAAACTCTAAAAGAGGGTTACGTTCTAATTTGGAAGACAAACCGCAAGATTCCAGTGCAGATTTTGCAATAGATTCAAGTATGCTTCTACAACAAATCTAATTACTTTTGATGATTTGACATTATTATTTTTGTGATCGATGACAGTTTTCATTGTAAGGGATTAAATTCTATCCCTAAATATATAAAAATTACTAAACATAAAAATAAAAATAAAAAGCATATTTAATTAAAATTAATCTAAATAAATATTAGTATTGAGTTTATTTAATTGAATTATTTCAAATCAAATTTATGTTTTATCCAAATTTAATTTAGTTTAAATTAAATCTAAATCATTATTATTATAAATTTTATTTGTTGATTTTGATATGAACTGAATAACATGATGTCAAATACCAAAATTTGTGGCAACACAAGATGTAAGCCCCGTTCTGTTAACCGAGAACATAACTGTGACTTTCAGCCAATTACTTCTAGATTAGTAACCCATAGGACTCCACGCAGGTCTCGGCTTAAGTTACATCAATAAGTCACCCATTACTGGGCTCGCATTTCTGCGATTCTTGGCCCGGAGACTTTCCTGGGTCAAAGATTAACCCATTAACTCCATCTTGTGATACGCAGGGGTTCACTGTTTCTTCTAAAGATAAGACACGAAACTCTTTGTTCGCAGTCGGTACGGCCTCGTTGGAAAGGAACTCACTAAGTGGCCAACTTGCAACTTTGTTACCATCACCATCATCACCGTCTTCGATCGGCAAGATGCCGCGCTTAAAGAGGAGATAGAAGCGTTCGAGCCCAAGCCTGATCGAGGTGTCTGAACGGAGGCGGAGAAGGAAATCAGCGGAAGAGAGACGGTCTTCAAAGAGAGAGTGGAAGAGTCTCGTCGGGTGCTCCTCGGCCATGAGAGAGAGAGAAAGAGAGATTTTGGGTTTCTGTTTAGTGAGGGAAAGAGGGAGTTATACACTTCTTTATTTATTTTTTTGGCAGGATTATGATATAAAAGAGCAGACAACAACCAGAGCTGAATGCTAAAAGAGAAGGAACTGCAGAACTTGAAACTCCATTATTAATGGAAGCTAAGCAGCTCAACAAGAACTACTAAAGGAAATCAAGAATATGTGCAAGTAATCTTCTTGAACTTGATGGGTTTGAAGCTAGTGGAATCAACAACCAAAGAACGTGAAACTCTTTTCCAATGCTTGGTCCTCAACAACTTCCCCACAACATTCCCTCTTGACTTGATCTCAAACTTCAACGTCAATGGAAGCACAACCACGAATCTGCGTAAGAAAGGGCGTAGAACCATGTGTCTCCACAGGTAACAAAATTGACTGCTCCATCGAAATATTACCATTCGAGTGCCACATAAAGTAAGAATGAAGGTTAAATTTATCCATTCAAAGTCCAGGTCTACATGCAACGCCAGATCAACGTGATTCCAAATTGAACGAACGCCATACATATATAGTATACGTTCTATCAATAGAAAAAAAAATTCTGATAATTTCCTAATTATAGGCAGCTATTTTGTGTATAAATTCCGCTAGTTTTCAATGATCTCATTAAAATTAAAGCAAATTCTAAACCACCCGTCATCCTGGAAATTAAAAAAACAAGAAAAGAAAATGGCTGCTGTTGCTGTGTCGAAAAAGTTGATGATGACTTTTGGTATTGGGTTGCTCTTGGCTTGCATGATTCTGGCAAGAGAAACAGAGGCTCAGGCTAGCGATCGTATGATAAGCTACGGAGTCCTTAAAAGAGACTTGCCCCCTGCCTGCTTCCCAGATCGTACACCTGGAGGCTGCCCGACAACGCCACCAGCCAACAGGTATACTAGGGGCTGTGAGAAAATCAAGAGATGCCGTGGTGGACCTAGCTAGTCTTCTTTTCGATGAAAACAATGAGTAAGACGGTTAATCCTGTTAAAGGCTATTTGATTCATTTCAACTGACATCAAGTAGAAGATGATGAGGTGGTCATTCTTTTTTAACTTATTTTTGTTGTTTGAGTTTGTAATCAACTATGTATAAAGATGGAATTCAAATATTGGACTCTTTCTTGGCTAAAAAGTTGACTGAACTTTTTCCAATTTTAGGTAAGTTTTTTTTTTTTGAAGGTAAAACAAAAGCAAACGAAGACAATGATAAAAGAGAAAAGGCAAAAGGTAAGTTACTTTTATTGGAACATAATACATTTATTCAATAAAAAATACGCTAAATTTCTTTTATAAAACCTTATGAAGTAATATTACGTATAATCCATTTTCAATTAACAATGCGAAGCTAATTAAATAGTTTAATGGAATAACATTTTAATAAACAAAGTTATCAACACAATTTATAACTCAAATCACCCTGATACTCATTTGACTCAAAGAACATCATTTTTAATTGCCTCATCACTTTTTCTTTTCTTAAATTTTTTCATATTTTATTTAGAGATTCACAATTAGTAAGGAAATCAACAAAAGGAATGGTTAAAGTCGCTTCTAACATGGTTAACATTCAAGAAAAGAAAGATTAAGACTTAAATTGTTTCTCAACGGGTAAAGGTAAATTTTTCTAAGGTTATCTTAAATGCCTTTTATCATTTCTATGCATAAATTAACCAATAATATGGTTTCAAATTGTATTCAAATCAAAAGCAAGTTCTAGCATAAACAACCTATGTTTGATAACACAAACAAATATGTGAGCACAAATGTGATTAATGCTCTGGTGAATGCTGTTGTCCGAGATCAAATATAAATTGATTGAATAAAATCACAAGCTAGTTACACACCTAGCTGTAAAATCAAATAATCAAATAGTAATCCAGAAAAATAATTCATACTTGACTAATAAATTGATTCAAATAAAAAAAAGTCTTACAACATTCAGAGTTCAATAACCAGGATTTTGTAAACCAAGAAATAAAGATTTAGTTACTCAACATCACAATTTTTCCTAATAACTATCCACGTTTGGGGCATTTTTTATTTTCTTCTTTGTTTCCTATCCAACCGCCGTCCTTGTTGCTTGATTTTTTTTATTTTTCTGCTGGACGTTATTCTCGTCTATGGATATGTTCTATTCTCCTCTTTTTGTTGCTTCCGCCGCCATCCTTCTTGTTTCTATTTTTTCCTATTTTCGCTGCTTGATGTTTGCAGTCCACGTTTTCCTTTCCTACCCAACTCACAACCTATTAGCCCCGAAAATTTTTTTTTCTTATTATTTATTATTAAGTATGATTAATTACAGTAAAGAAAAGCATTAATGAATTAATTAAGTTAGATAACATTTCATGTAATAAATGCATTAGCATTAATTGAGTTAGCATGAAATAACTGGGTTAGAGAAGTTAGTTGGCATGGATTAAATCAAGTGGGCTT
>JANKOE010000005.1:3536439-3570781 GCA_026284465.1 Erythroxylum citrifolium
TAAGCTATAAGCTTAGCACGGTGGATTTGCCCCGTGTAGGTTCAGAGCGAAGAGTTTAAAGACTGGGACGAGTCAACTGCAGTGGCCAAAGGAGTATGAGTTTTGTGTCGCTCGAATATGTATTTTGTATAATTTATTTGGGCCTGTAAATATTCTTTGAATTTTTGTTTTGCATTTACGATGTGTAATAATGTGTGTGGGTTTGAGTTACTATATAAAATAAATATCAGTGTGATTGTTGTTCTGTATTGGGTGGCATCCATGTATCCTCCTATGAGGTATTTGGGTGTTACAATTGCCATTTTACAAGGGAAAAGGTTTTGGAAGGAATGTTGCAACTTGCTTATTTACCTACCGCACATTAGCTTACTGTGTGTTGACCAAAATTTTACCTTCGCCTCAATTTCATCGTCTTTTATCCAAGTTGGGATGTTCAAATCACCTCCTCCAGCTTGAGGGAGGGAGGGGGGGAGGGGTGTTGGCGCTCATTCTGGTTCTGGAATAAGAATTTTCCTCTCTACATGATTGAGAGCTTAATTCCGTTACTGTGTTCATCCCTATCTTCAGATTTTATCATTTTGCAGAGCTTGAGGATGATGATGGAGCTTAACTCGTTTAATCTGACTATGACTTTGTCGAATGCATGATTAAGGTTCCTGTTGATATATCGTCTTTTCTTGTACTTTACCCTCCTGGAACGACAAGGACTTGGCATCAGGGGGAAAAAATAAGGAAGCCAAACAGATATGCTGATTTGCAGAAACTTGGCAGGTTTTTAGTTTGTCAGACCATTGAGGACTTGAAACAGCACAATTCAGCACTACAAATTGCAAGAAGATGATGCTGGTCTGCTGCATCCAGATCGGGAAAAACCTGAAGTGACTGACCAAGAAGAGTTAAGTACATGGATTTATCATGAAAACTGATACCAAACCAGGAATGAAGAGAATCAGGAGGACCTACTGAAACTGAAATCCCAGAACAAGTTCTTAAAAGGGAAACACCTCTGACCCTGAAATATATATATATCAAGAAAGCTGATCTATGCACCTGAAAGTCTCTTTTTCTTACTCTCTTTGCAAGAACAAAGAGCTAATTGCAATCTGTTTCCTTATCAACAACCTTAAGTTGACAAGAACGTTAGTATATAGATCAGAGGGACATAGGGAAGCAAATTGCTCCTGAGGCTAAGGAATGCGTCGGCAGAGAACAGTAATGAGATGAACAGAATTTGGTGGTCCTAACAGCTTTAGTCTCCCCCCTGTGACCGTGACAAGGTAACCAATCTTAGATTGCTTTGATTTTTTTTTTCTTGTTTTGGGCTCTTGAATGCAAGAATGAATACATTGAATTAACTTCCATTGATTGTTATTTCGTACAATTAGGTATGAACAAGAGTATAACTATAAATATGTTACATAGTCCTTGCTAGGGATGACAAAAGGTTTGATCCGGTCTAGCTTGAAGTTAACGGAACTAGTATAAGTTGATCAGGTATCGAACTGAGTTCAATCTTTTTTTGTTTTAATTTCATTATTCGAATCAACTTTGATATTTTTTTTCAAGTTTTGAATTGGACTTGAACTTTATAATTTTATAACTATAATCATTATATGTCTATTTTTTTAATATTATCTATCTTATTAAGCATAAAGGAAGACCCCTTTTCATGTTTTTTATGAAATGGTTAACAATTTTAAGAAATTTGTAAAAGAAAAGTTGTAACTATGTAAGGGCAAATTGTAACTAGGTTTAGGTTCCCCCACCACCAAGAGGCCCAATAGTGGCACCTGTGGACCATTTTAGTTGGTAGTGAAAAGGCACTAGATATTTAATTAGTATTTTCAACTATTTTATTATATATTTATTTGATTTTTATGTTTTTCTTTTTTCTTTGGTCATTTGGAAGCAGCTTCTCTAATAGAGGTAAAGTTACGTACTAGTAGATCTCTTCGCACCCTACGTCTCATCAGGATTTCTAATGAGTATTGTTGTTGAAAAGGTTTACCATTAACTAGATTAAAAAGAAAAAAATTATAGAAATAGAAGTTTGTTTGTACAAAAAAAAACCCTAATACTTTGAAAGGAATTATTTCAAAATATTTATTTTTATAAGAGTATAATTTTTAAGAGTTATTTTTAAATTGTATATTAAATCATTTAGTATATTTAATAATTTAAATTATATATATTTTAAACAAATTATTTAATAAATTTAAAATTAAAACTCTAATATCAACTTCAATTCAGTATTGTCCTTTTAAATCAACCACTTAGTACTCTATTCCTTATTTGTAATCATCTAAATCAGTACAACAATAATATTTTAGTAAGAATCTCGCTAAGATGCAAGGTTTTGAAAAGTTTAAAAATTTACAGTCTTACTCTTCATTAGTAAAGAGATTGTTTTCAATACACATCATCTAAATCAACAAAGTGATAAAAAGTTCTCCAACTATAATCCATTTTATTAGTCGTTTTGTTGGATTTAAATTAGTAATTTAATGATTTGGCTAACAAAATTTTTGTTGTTCATAATATGCAATTGTTCACTTAAAAAAAATCTCTCTACTTTATTTTGATCATAGACTACTATTTTCTACGTATCATAACTAACAAAAATTTTGTAAGCTGAATCAGCAAATTACTAATAAAAATTAATGTTTTAAATTAAACTATTAAAGTTTTAAAAGATTGATCATTTAGTTGAAAATTTTAAAAGTTTGAACATTTGATTAAAAAATCTCATAAAAATTGAACACTTTAAGATTAATTTATCTAATAAATTGTGGCAGATGGTTGGATCAAATTTGAGAATTATATAAATTTTTATCTTTTATTTAATAGTAATAATATGATATTATTTTAATTAAAAGATAATTAAAAATTAAACATGAGTATAATTAAATTACTCAATCTGAATTTGAATTCTCTGAATTTTAAAAATAAAAAATTAAAATTTAATGAACATGAACTAAATTCATTAATATTAGGTAAGATCAGATCGACCCAGAATAAATTATCAACCCTAATAATTTTTAAAATAAAAAAATGACTATCACTATCATAAGATAAGTAAGAATATTGGTATTGTGATAGGTGTACGAGGCAGGGTACCTGTCAAAGGCAACGTTGGCAACTAATGATAGGTGTACGAGGCAGTCAAAGGCATCGTTGGCAACTAATGATTGCTAAAATCCAAGTGATTTATCTATCCACCTTCATCCCCATCAAGTTTTATCCTAAATGACAGTGACCCAAGTCAGATACAGAAACAAAGCTTGGAAGCAAGGAGAGAAAAAAATGTTAAAAGGCGCCTTACAATTAGGAAAGATGATAGACAGAAAACTTGGAATATGTGCCCGGTTTCTTTATATTTCAATTCACATGATTTCTTCCTGTAGAATGGGAATAGAGATTTCAGCCACATCGATTCCTGAGCTTGAAACACAGTGGGATTTGAGCAAAGCTTGAAACTTTTCTGTTCTTCAGGTGCATATTCGAAAAGGGTTTTCTTTTGGTTTCAGAAAAAATGTTGGAAGGGAAGGCTTTGATTGAAGACACAGATATGCCAGAGAAGATGCAAATCCATGCTATGGCTTGTGCATCCAAGGCTTTGGATCTTTATGATGTCTTGGACTACAAATCCATTTCTGCCCACATAAAAAAGGTGCATCTTTCTTGCCTCTCCTCTCTCACTCAGACCCATATACCAGATCACTAGATCAGTTCCTCTTTGTTTACCAGTTTGAAGATTGTTTTGAGTTTTGCATGTGACGGGGTCTTGCTCTTCTATATAGATTTTAGTGTTGGATAAGTTACAAAAGAAAGTGAAAAAACGTAGAGGGGAGAGGGAAAAGTTTTGTGGCTGATCTTTGTTCTCTGCAACTTGCAGGAGTTTGACAGGAGATATGGAGGAGGATGGCAATGTGTGGTGGGCTCAAACTTTGGATGTTTCTTCACCCATTCTAAGGGAAGTTTCATCTACTTCACATTGGAGACGCTCAATTTCCTCATCTTCAGAGGAGCTTCTTCTTCATCATCCTCTCCATGAGGGTTTGGATCAAGAATCTTCAGTTGTAAACAAAGTTCCTGAAGGTGTGGATGAGAGGATATGGTCTGAGAAAAGGGTCAAAGTGAAAACTAGGGAGAGAGGAAAAGAAAAAAATTCACATGCGATCCTCCTCTGGGATCTTTCTGTGGATATTAAACCTTCTAATGCTTTTTAAGGGCATCTGTATATATTTCTGTAATTAGTAACCAAAATGCTTCTGTTCTCCTTTTTTTCCTTTCCTCTCTTCATTTCTTTTGCTTGTAAAGGACTACCTGAAGCGATTTAAAGATATCATGACCAAGCTTTTTGCTCTGGGTTTTGTTGAAAGGATTGATCTTTTAGGCCTTTTCTCAATTCTGCATTACATTTACCAAACTGAACAAGGCAAATCACAACTAGATGTGCTTGAAGATAATGAAGGACCAGTGAGAAATGGTAGATATATTATTGTTACTGAATTGATCTGAACAGGCTTTGTGTGAACATGTCTTCCTGATATCCAGTTAAAGCACTGGTGATAGTAATGGTTTGTTTTGAAAGTGAGCCTCCAAGTTTCCAACCACAAGGTCAGCCATAGCTTTCCTTGTTTCTACTGTGGCACTTACCTACGTGAGGCAACAGGACTACATTTTCTAATTCAAGCTGTTTAGGCACTGCAGGTTCATTTCCAAACAAATCAAGACCAGCACCTCCTATTCTGCGTTCCACTAGAGCAGAAACTAGCTCTGATTCATCAACAAGAGGACCTCTAGAAACATTGATCACAACACCTTCAGGACCCAGTGCATCGATCACTTTCCGTCGACAATGTGGCGTCTTTCTTCTGTTAGAGAGCAGGCTACAACAAGCACACCACAGTCTGATGCCAAATCAACCACATTTGGATAGAACTTGTATCCTGATTCTGGTTTTTAAGTTCTGGAGTGGTAACTGATTCAGCATCTAAATGCTTCAGCTCTCTTAGCAATTGCTTTGCCAATCCTGCCCAAACCAATGATTCCAACTGATTTTCCTGTGAACTGACATGAAAAGCAGTAGAATGTTAACTATAAGATCATATTATCATAACAAACTCTCAGGCAGACTACCTGGAGAAACATCACACTACCAAGTTCATCAACAATCTGAAACACTAATGGACCAAAAACGTTATGAACAGACACTAAAATCCTAACAAAGAAGTAATGACCAAAATCCCAAGAAGTGAGAAATAGGTAGACAACCTTTGGTCCTCCATCTTCCACCTGCCATCTCTATCATATTGATCACAGTCACATGTCCTCCTTAGCACTAGTCAGGATCTTCTGGTCTCTACCCTATTTCATTAAATATCAGTCATTCATTTGTGTGAGAGACGGATCTTGTTCTGTCCTTTATCCTATCCCATTGAATTTCAACCATTTATTTGTATATTTCAACCATTTATTTGTGTGAGACCTACACATAAGTCTGCTACATCATCAGTTGAAACATCACGTGTATTAGTTACTTGTATTCCTTTCTGTTACACTTGTCTACATCAATCTTATCCAACCCCGCAGTAAAACTTGCCACTATCTGCAGATTTGGCAACGCTTCCACCAATCCTAAGTCCACCCCAGCTGCTCCATTGGCAACCACTGCACAGATCACATGCTTATGATTATTGAGAAATCTCAGTTTATCATCACAGTTCCTGAGCTTTAAGACTTTAAAACGACTTTCGAGCTCTCGTTCAAGATAGCTATCAGTTGGAAAAGTCAGAACTCCAACATTGTCCATTTGTTGTCGGATAATTTTGACATTTCTAATAAAGTTTGATAATATTTAATTGTATTTTTCGATTTTTAATAACTTATGTAATTTGATTAGGATAAAAATAATAAAGTGACCCAATAAATAATTTAAATTAATGGGTTAAAATTCAGGTAAAAAATGCATCCCGATTAGTGTAAACCGGATCCGTATCAGGCATGTAATAGAGAAGTCAGATATAGATGTTATATATAAATGTTAAGGTTTCCTGCAGTTGTTCATATCATTCGTAAGTATAAGAATTTTCTGACTCATTAAAAGAGTTTATGTTTTGTAAAACTGTAGAAAGACATTAATCGCATTTCAGTGAGGAGTTCCTGTGAAGACGACGGTAGATTCACGCTCATTTCAATTTCGAAAAACTTGTTTAAAGTTATGAAACTAAAATCATATATTTTTCCCATTTATTCGTTTATTGTCCTTTTACGTTGGATCCGAAATACATAAATAAAGTATTGTAAATATTGGAAAGGAAAAGCAGTGGCTGGTCGTTGAAGAGCTTCCTCTTATGGTTACATATGGTTTACGTGACAGTGTTTTCACCTACATGGAGAATTGTCTGAATGTACCTGTGTATTTTTGTCATGATCTCAAGCACTGAGGGCCAAGTGGGAATGAGACAGGCGTAGCTTTTACTACGTTATGTTCCTTGTTCCAGAGGTTAAAATAATTTGAGATTTTATTAAAAGAGTATCAATTTAATTATAATAAGAGATAATAATAAAAGTTCAATTCTAAATTAACAACTTAAATTTGAGTTGATCGAATTTGAGTACGAGTGTCTCAATTTAATTCAAATTAATTCGAATTATTCGCACTGATTCAAATAAAATAATATCGTTTCAACTCTAACTGAATTAAAATTTGAACTATTTAAACCTAATCAAGTCAAGCTCCAATCATAAATAATCTAATCTCAATCTAATTTATCAGCATTCTTAGTTAAGGTCGGATTAAAGAAAAAAGTAAAAACAAATACTTTCTAAAGAAAATGTACGAAATAGAAGATAACCTCCGATCAATCTTCTTTTGGAAACATTTAGAATACAACTCAAAACAACTTAATATTTATGTTTTAATTTAGGCCCAATTCTCCTGGCTAATCACTCTTGCTACCACTGTCTTGAAATATGTTCACCAGATCCACCAAGCCTCGGCATGGCCAAGCACAACCAATCACGGCCCCCGACCTCGATAGGAACACTTAATTGGCTGAATAGACCCGCTCTTAGATGGGTGAAACTGAACACTGATGAAGCGCGAAAATATTCTTCAGGGCTAGCCATCGCAAGGGGTCTTCTCCGCTACAACCATAGTGATTGGCTAGGGGGTTTTGTCCAGAATTTTAGCCGGTGTTCCTTGGTCGCCACAAAACTTTGGAGCGTCTATTCAGGGCTCAATCTAGCTTGGAACTTAGGATTTCGAAAGGTGAAATTAGAAATAGATTCAGAAGCGGTATCTAGTCTTATCTCTAATTCCACTAACCGCGTTACGTCTCTTAATCCGCTCGTCTTGAGCATCAATGAGCTACTCAATCGTAATTAGGTAGTCTTACCTCGCTACATTTACAGAAAGGGTAATAGGAATGCCGACTAGCTCGCAAATTTTGCTGTAAATTTCAAAATAAGGGTTACCACTTTTGTATCCGCACCCAATAGGTGTCAATCGATCCTCTTAGAGGACATAGCTGGGATTAGTATCCCCGGGTTAGTCTAGCTCGCTGTTTGTCATTTTTTCCTTTTCAAAAAAATAAATAAGATTTTTTCATTAATCTATCCTTGATATTGTTAAAAATGAGAGTCAATATGATATAGTCTGCTCAGTATACAAAGTTATTCGCTTTGAAGAAGTCTAAAGAAGGTTATAATATAATAACTTATTTTTTAATCAAAAAGAACTGTTTCTATAACTTAAACCTGTAATTTTATAGTCACAAATAAGCAACTTTATTACTTGTTTCAAGAATTACCCTCAAGAGAGTCAATATAATATAATTTTTTATTTAAAAAATGTATTTTCTCTTTGTTCACCAATTCTTAAATTTAAAAGATTCAAATGGTTGAAATTTTGAGTTCGTAGAAATTTTCTGAAAAATCCTATTGTTAATTTAAGTATCATTTATCTAAAACATAAATGCATAATTTACAAATTATTTCTACAATAATTTAATCATTGCACTATTTTAATCTCCCATCCTCTTATTAATAAGGTTGTGAGTGTTGGTTTAAACTGACAATTAGAAGTTTTGCATCAGTTCATCTCAAACGCCCATTAAATAAACTTATGATGAGCTGTGGAGAGGGGAATGTGGATTACCACAGAAGTTGGTATCTCCGAGTTACTTGCAGAGTTTTGACCTTTTTGAGACATGAAAAGAACAACCAATCAAATTTTTAAGACACGCGCACAGAATCTTTCCTTCAACTCAATCATAGAATGAAGATAATCATAAAGTTTGAATCTTTAAACTTGGTTTGTTCTCCATAGACCAAACTCCACGACTCAAAACATGCACCCCACGTTCATTCCAACAACACAAAAATGGAGAAAACCCATCAAGACTATCAACTGTACAATCTCATCAACCTTAGTATATCACCAAAAAACTAGATTCTTTGATACCATTTTGAAGTTGGGTTTCTCTTTTTTTCTCTCTCCCTATTGTCTGCAGACTGCAGTTTGGGGTAGACAACAAAAAGTCTCCATATTTGTTCTTGTTTTTGGAACATAGTTTTCTTGTTCATTTGTGCGAGGAAAAGAGGCTTAAGAACAGACCCAAACACTTTTTGGTTATGAAAATTGAAGATGGTTGGTGCTGTTGAACAAGCACAAGAAAGTCTTACATCTAGATTGTTTAATTTCAGAGGATTCTATGATACTGCAACAGGTCGAAATGTCAAGAGCTTGAGCGTGGATGATGATAGTTCTGGTTTGAAGGAGACTTCTGGGGACGATAATTTAACAGCCAGAACCCAGGGTTCAACAAATGGAGATAATGAACCTGCGGAGAAACAACAAAGCGGAAGCAAACTTACCAAAAGTGACAAGGGTTCTAAGTCAAGAGTCGTTAAAGATGAACCTGTGGTCAATCCTCAGGTCAACAAAGGCAAGTCCCTTTTCTTTTTCTGGGTTCATTGGTGTTTTTAGTTTTTATTGGATATAGGAAGATAGAGGTTTCACGCCTTTTGTCTTGTCTAAAAATAACATTCACATACGTAAAATCAATGTTCTCACTACAACCTTTAGCAGATGATTAAAACACCTGCAAAATGATGTCTGTTTCGTTTTATCAGATGAAACAGGACAGGATTATAGCCTGTTTTTGTTTATGTATCATTGATAATGTGCTGGACATTGATTTGGATGTCGTTTTTTTCTTGCTGGATTTGATACAGATATGGAAATGATGAAAGAAAAGTTTTCCAAGTTGCTGTTAGGGGAGGATATGTCAGGTGGAGGAAAGGGTGTGTCCTCAGCTCTTGCATTGTCAAACGCCATCACCAACCTTGCAGGTGCACACCTCTTATCAGAAAAAAGTTGTGAAGTTTTGAATTTGGGATTTGGGAAATTCATCTGAAATATTTTCTTCTAGCCATAACTTACAGTAGATATCTGGTTGATTCTGTCATTTTGGTTTTCCTTTTCCTGTTTGCAGCTTCTGTATTCGGTGAACAAAAGAGACTAGAACCTATGCCACCAGAAAGGATGTCAAGATGGAGAAAAGAAATCGATTGGCTCTTATCTGTAACTGATTACATAGTTGAGATGGTTCCTTCTCAGCAGAAATCTAAGGATGGATCAAACATGGAGGTAAAAGCCCCTATCCCAAATTCATAAGAAAGTGTTCCTGTTCCTTGCTTACGTAATTTGCTGAAATCTATGTCTGTGACTTAATAGATAATGACAACAAGACAACGAATTGATCTTCTTATGAATATACCTGCCTTGCGAAAGCTCGATGCAATGCTTATCGTAAGTAGACATGAATGATCATTCTTCTAGTTCGTTTAAGATATGAAATGGATATGCAGTGGTTTAAATTTTGCTTTCTGCTTGTCTTTCTGATATGAACTTCTTCAGGAATGCCTAGATAACTTCAAAGACCAGAATGAATTCTCCTATGTGTCAAATAATGCACCAGACTCAGAAAAAGGAATCAAGAAGAAAGATGATAAATGGTGGCTACCTACCATCAAAGTTCCACCAGATGGTCTATCAGATAATACCAGAAAGTTTCTTCAGTACCAAAAGGATTGTGTGAATCAAGTGCTAAAAGCAGCTATGGCAATAAATGCTCAGGTTCTCGCAGAAATGGAGATACCTGAAAACTATATCGAATCCCTTCCCAAGGTAAAGAAATTCATGCAACAAATTGTGTTGGCACTTTTAGTGTCTAAGCCATCACTGACCATGTCTGTTTATAATATGACAGAATGGCAGGGCAAGTCTTGGAGACTCAATATATAAGAGTATAACCGTCGAGTTCTTCGATCCAGATCAGTTTCTTTCCACAATGGAGTTATCATCAGAGCATAAAATCCTAGACCTCAAGAATAAAATGGAGGCTTCTATGGTTATTTGGAGGAGGAAGATGAATCATAAGGATAGTAAATCAGCTTGGAGTTCTGCTGTGAGCATCGAGAAAAGAGAACTCTTTGAAGAGAGAGCAGAAACCATCCTGCTCATCCTCAAACAACGATTCCCTGGAATTCCACAATCTTCACTAGACATTACTAAGATACAATATAACAGGGTAAGAAGAACTTTTCTGATCTTAAAGTTTCTTCTGCTTAAACTTGGAGCTCAATGATCATAAAAAGAAATGGTGACAAACCCAGACTGGGTATGTGCTCGAAATGAAGTTTTCTTCATCTACTGAAAGTTAGTGGACTAAAATCATAGTTTGCATTTGTTGTAACAGGACGTTGGACAGGCAATTCTTGAAAGCTATTCAAGGATTCTAGAGAGTTTGGCCTATACAGTCATGTCACGCATTGAAGATGTACTCTATGCTGATTATGTCACTAGAAATCCATCACATGCAGGGAAAAGAAGAAACTCTGTGAAAGAACCGCCAATGACACCACCCAATGAAGAGAACACAGACGCGCCTATATCAATGACACTGTCAGATTTCATGGGTTGGAGTTTGGATCAAAATGATACAGATATAAATAAGGATCCAGCTCCAGATGAGCTAGTCAAGGATGTGAAGGAAATGAAGAAACCTGCAACTATAGTTACTAACAAGAGAACATCCTACCTTGAGTCCTTAGGAGGTTTAAGGAGTCCAACATCACGGCATTGATAGTAACTACCAATAGCAACTACACATATAGGGGCAGAGAAGGATCAGAAAACCAGAATAACACTACAGGGTGAGAAAGCCTGACTATCCATAAAAGGGGGCCCTTTGGATGGTGAAACGATTTTCATTCTGATCCTTCATTTTGTGCATAGGAGATAAGGAATGTAAGTGTTCAGAAAAATGTTTTAAGTATGCCACGTTACATTCATTTCTTTTGTTTATGAAAGAAATTGTAATGCAGTTTGTTAGCCAATGAAAGGTGATTTTGGTTGACCATACATGAACACAACTGTATTAGTAGCACAATCGTCTCATTTATTGGTTCAGTTTAACCATATGAGAAGCATTGGAACTTTAAAGAGACTGCTCAAAAGTCAGAATTGAATACCATTTTCACTGATAAGGAAGCAGAGACTACTACAGTTGGCGTTAACGAAGCGAAAAGACGGTACATACAATGAAAAGTTGAAGGATAGCAGAAACTAAATTTACTTCTTGCCACGAGGGCCAATCTTTGGTGGGAGCTGAGGACCCTTCTTGATTGGAAGAATATCACCAGAAGCAGTGGCACTGAAGTAAGCAAGTGTTGAGCCACCTCCCAAGATCAAGAACTTTAGCAGCAATCCTCTTTTAGTGAACGGAGCTGCAAAAGTTTCGAAGAACTTGCTCTGCAGTTTTTCAAACAAAAATCTCCAGATTATCAATATCAGCAGAAAATTAGAATTCAACAAATGTTGCATTCCATGACTATACAAGTCAACATGTTTGCTTACCAGGACACAAGATTCCCAAGACACAAACTTATAAATTGTAGAAGAACATTTCAGTGGGAATAGGAGACAAGTAGTTTTACATAAACCAGCTCATATTAAACAAATGCTAGTCTTTTTCTTTGCTGGTAAGTAAGATAAGTGTCTGCATATAATCCAAGTAGGAATTGGAGTGTTCTTGATTCTTTTTAAAAGATCTTCCAATCACACCAATATCTTAATAGCAAATTTGCAGGCACCTAGTGGTTAATGTTAAACAAAGAATCATTGCTGATACATGAAATCATATATAATTAGTCATGCCCTTCATGACAACCACCAAAGACTATTCATAGTTGTTTAAAATCTTCTTTTTTCTGACTTTAAAAAAAGTGAATGTTTACTAAACATCATTCAGAATAAAATCTTTTCCTTTTCTTTTACACGTTTACAGTTCCAATCTGTGGCATGCAACTAAGGAATAAATCCTCACATCTTAGATGAAAGCTACCGAGCCCTAAGCACTCGGTAGCTTTCATAGCTCAGTTGGTTAGAGCACCCGTTTAGTAAGCGGGAGGTCTTGAGTTCAACTCTCAATGAAAGCATACTGGATTGAATCTCTTTTATTCTGATAATTGAAAAAATCTGCTATGATAATTTCTTTTCGTTTTCTATATTTAAATTAAGCTACCAAAGCGGATCTAGAGTAAGCAATTTAAATCGCTGCCAAGCTTCAGGCCGGGCTTGGGATTTTGATTTATTGAATCGGGCCTTAATCCGACCCAAAATTTAATAAAAATTTAAAAATCTTGAAAATTACCATGTATTTTTTGCTCAAAAAGTACTTGATTTTAAGTTCGATTAAATTTTAGGTCAAATTTTAAAAAATTTGAATCCGACCGATGGGCTTCGGGATTGTTGGTTTAACATAAACCGCATCCGAACTTAATCGGAATCTGTGTAAGCTAGGTTTGGGATTTTGATTTTTTGAATCCAACCTTAATCTTGAGCCAAATTCTAACAAAAACTTAAGAATCCTGAAAATCTTGAAAATCTAAAGCATACCCCCTTTATATTTTTTGATTCAACCCTAAGTTTAATTGAAATTTAATTCAAATTCAAATTCGGGATTATGGTTCACCGTAAACCCAATCCGGACTTAATCAAAATCTACGCCTAACTTGGACTTTTTCTAATAATCTCGGGCTGGGCCGAAGCGGACCAGAAAGGTCCCGTTGGCGTGCACGAAAGAAAACTTAACATTCAGATCATTGAAAGGTAGCTTTAAACCTGGAGAGAGTTGTAAGGTGAAGGTGCATCTGAACCATACAAGTCCCATTGTCCAGTGGTGTTGCCAATGTCTTCCAAATCAAAGTAGACGCTCTTATCACCGTACTTAGCCACCACAGCACCACTCGTCCTACTCAAGAAACCAAAGTTTCAAAAAGCTCAATCACATACCAAACTCTGCAAACTTCAGACCAACAGCCACAACAAAAACAAGGTACCAAGTTTCAGTTGTTTTTCTTATTATAATTTTTAATATAAGTAGAATGTATAGCTTGTTAATAAGAATTGAGTTTAGATTGATTATTATTAAAATAACTAGAATTATTTATTTGAATAGTTGACTTCTACCATTTATAAATTATTTAACAATTTCTTATTTAGTTAATATGAGATACTTTAATGCTCCTTCTTAAGCAATTGTGACTAAACATCTAGTTGTCACTTGAAATAAACGCAGTGATAGCTGGACTAGACCATTAGGATTGGACATTCAGACAGATAATCAAAAAATTAACAATCTGGATCAAACCTATTCTGAAATTATATTAGAATTTTTAATATAGGTAAAATATTGAGCCATTAATAAAAATTAGACTCGACTCAATTATTACTAAAATAACTAGAAATAGTTAATTGAATAGATTGCTCTTACAGTTTATAAACCATTTAACAATTTAACGTTTAATAAATATGAGATGCTGAGGTTATGAGAAACTTTGTTACCCACCCAATGTTCTTAGGTCTCAAGCTCTGACGAGAAGGCTTGACATGGAGCTTGGTTCCAGTTAGTGAGCTACCACCAAGGCCCTTGATAGTCGCAGGTTGTACAGCGTAAAAGGTTGTTAGAGATGCCATGGACCTTGTCGAAGCTTTCTGTTTTCTGTTGGCTCTGAGAGTGAGGTCGAGGAGAGACAGAGAGAGGGAGGGAGGGTCGGTGGTTTTGATCTTCTTCATGGATCTTTGCATGACACGTGGCGCAATGGGTTTTTTTGAGAGAGATATGTTGTGGTGCCATGTCACCTCTTGGTGGATAGGCCTATCCACTCTCTAATCTTAACATAGTTAGAAGTGCGAAACAATTTAAAATTTTTAATTAAATTATTTTTAATGATATGATTATTCTGTTAAATATAAATATTTATTTATTATCCATATGAATAAAAATTAAAATTTTAAATTAAATTATTAAAATTTAAAAATTAATAATTTTATATATCAAAATTTTAAATTAGAGATTTTGATTTAAATTAGTGATTCCTATAATTATAAAAACATGATTATAATTTGTAATAATGATTTTACATACCTTAATTTTAATAGAAGTTTAATATAATTTTTAAATTTAACATTATACTTTGTATTTAAAATAATAAATTTTTTTAAAAACAATTGAAATAATTGAAAAATATATATTGAATGAGAAAATATTCTAAGTTTCAATGTACAAGTACTTAGGATTGATAATAGGCAAGATCTCTTGATTTGGCCCTAATTCAAAGATTATGTTCGAATTCGAGTTTGATTTAGTTTGAATTTTATCGAATAAATTTGATTATGATTTTAATTTAAAATTTAAATATAATATTATTTTAAGATTATATTTAAAATTTTTAAAATTTACATTAGATCGTATTGAATAGGTCAAATTTTAAAATTTTAAAATTTCAAAAATTAATTCAAAATTATACTAATTTAAGCTAAATTTATTAATTTTAATAATTTTAAGTCCATTCAAAACGAGCCCAAAACCTTGAATCCGGTCCATTGTCATCTTCGCCTAGACCCTTTTTCATTACCCATAATACCCAATTTCCACATCTAACTAACCAAACTTCTGTTCTCCTTATCCCCGACACAACTTACCGGAGGGCAATGGTGCTAATAGCATCCCTCACAGCAACACTCAACTCACTCACTCTATCCACTCCTTTCCTCCATGGAACAACACCTCTCAATCACCTCTCAAAACCCAATTGCCCTCGCTTTCTCCAACCCCCAAAGTCCTTAACTTTTCTGCCGCCTGTCAGGGCCATGAAGTTGATGCAAGGCAAGGTTGTGATTTCAACTAATGACAAGACGGTGGCTGTTGAGGTGACCAGATTGGCTCCTCACCCGAAGTACAAGAGAAGGGTCAGGATCAAGAAGAAGTACCAAGCTCATGACCCTGAGAACCAGTTCAAAGTTGGTGACTTTGTGCAACTTCAAAAGTGCAGACCCATTAGCAAGACCAAGACTTTTCTAGCTGTGCCCGTGCCTGTCAAGAGTAAGAAGGAGAAAAAAGAGGGTGAAGATGGTGATGGGGTGGATAAGGAACTTGGGATTCCTTTGCAGTCTCAACAGGAACTGCAGGCTTAGTTTGAGGTCTGTTTTGATGCTTAATTGTGCTTCAAGCTTTATGTTCTTGGTTCATGTTGTCCTCTCAAGTCCTTAAAACTGATGTAATTTAATTGCTGTGAAATGTGATTTGAACGTTCTAGATTCCAGTGTTCATTTATGGTTTTGGATAATCCCGCACTTGATTATCAGATGGTCTTCACATTTTGAAAATAGCATTTGAAACAAATATGAAATGGCATTACTATAAAGATTCTATACATTGAGAATAAGTTAATTCTGTAGATCCATCTATGCTAGTATTAATATCTCTCACACATTCTTACCATGGTATCCAAAATTCAGATACAACTGAACAGCAAACCCTCCATCTGATTACAAAAAAGCAAGGCAAACGCACACAAGAACTCCCCCTTGCTACAATATCTGAACTATGTAAATAGAGACCCAAAAATGAAATTGAAAAGTCCTATTACAAGCCTAATGTTTTACACTTGATCAATGTCTACCCAAAACTAACAGAAGGTGATCAACTATCTTCACATTGCAAACTTGTCTTAATATTGCGCAATGTACATGCTATCAGTGTGCTCACGGATTCCACCGATTCCACAGTCAATTTGGTTGCAGGAGAGGTGTTGGTAAGGACTTGGAATGCCATTGTTAGTAACGATCCTCCTTCTGTGCCTTTATCCTCTTGTCTAGAAGTGATAACTAGTGGCCTTGATTCAAGTCCATCTGGAAGAATTGAAAATCCTGAAGGTAGTACTGCAATGTTGCTTGAATCACATCCTGTAATCACAGACTGCATTCCTGTAACATCCACAGGGGCATAGACCACCATGGACTCGTATGCATTAGTGCAGCTGTCTTGGATTACCCACATACTGTTTTCTTTTGAGTTTATTGCCTGTGATGAAAAGTTTGTTATCAAATGATCATTCTCAAACTTACCAAATCTCTGAATATGGGAAAGAAACTTACTTGAATGGTTACTGCGTTGCCTCTATCTTGTCCTTTGGCTAAGTTTGCAATTGATTGTACAGGGCCCCCATTTGACATGATATCCCACTGTGAATCATGTAGAAGATTTCGTCTTTACATTCTAACCATTCTTTGTATGTCGAGGAAATTTATAAGAGGACTTTACTTTATGAAAGCATTCATACCTCATTTCTACGTGTGTCATCTCTTAAGAAATCAAACAGGGCATGAGTAGATACAGGCAGCCACACTGAAGTAACTGCACACAAGATCACTCCAAGAGGTTCACCAGGGTCATTTAAATTCTTTCTAGAGGAAACCCTTATGTCCTCTCCTGTTTTGCTTGATACCTTGTTCCATGTGTGGTAGCTTGATGCCCCAATTGCGCGGCAAAACCCCAGAGTCATTCTCTGTGCTAACTTCAGGATGCTTTTCCTCCCAGCTAGTGTTGCAACTCCTATTTTTACAAATGAAGACCGTTCCTTAGAGCAAAGCAAAAAATTTGACATCCTATATACAGCCTTGACTGTGCATTGATTATCTCAGCTGCTACGCACAACAAAATTTACATGCAGGATACATGCTAACTATAATACACAAATAGTCATGAATTTTGCAGTTACTTTCTTAAGACTATCCGAACTCTTATTAGAAACCTAGCTTACCACTTGAATCTTTTGTGGGAACATTGGTAGCCATGAAGAAAACCAGACGCTCACATTGGAGCTGCAATGTTGCAACCCAATGCCTTGCACCAAAGGCTAGACCACTATTGACAACAGTGCGATACATGGTATGGACTGTGCTTTTCTGGCATTCCAGGTGCTCCACCCAGGTTACCTGAAATGGATATCATTGCAAAATTGATCATGATCGTTTTAGTATATAGTTATATTTTTGGCTTTGACCCTAACGTTTAAACATGATTAACCATTCATACATTTCTTAGAAGTATATCGGAATAATCTGTGACAAGTTTGTTTACCTTGCAATGGCCATTTGACTTATCCTCAATAATACAGCCAGAAGGAC
The DNA here is from genome assembly GCA_026284465.1 of Erythroxylum citrifolium. Taxonomy (NCBI): domain Eukaryota; kingdom Viridiplantae; phylum Streptophyta; class Magnoliopsida; order Malpighiales; family Erythroxylaceae; genus Erythroxylum; species Erythroxylum citrifolium. The sequence goes on from JANKOE010000005.1 coordinate 3,553,985, forward strand.
GTTTTCTGCATTTCACAAGTGAAGCATCAATGTTATCTTCAACTTTGTCTATGGAAACATCAACAATTGCCCATTTCTCTGCACTAAGTTGCTTGCAGTGTCTAACAAAGTACACCTCTCTACTGGGCACCAGTGGTGTCATCATTTGCATCTCTGCAAACATCTGCAGTAACTGCAGATGATTAATTTGGGAAAAGGGATTCTTGGAAATCAAAGGTTATAACAATTTGTATCCTTATATGACCATTGCAGATTCAGTAAATTCTAATTTGAAGATAATATTTCTGACACACAATCAAATCCCTCTACTTACCTCGCTTCCTATTCCAACTAGTTAACAACAAGAATTGCAAGTACTTGTGATTTCTACCCTCATATTGGTAAAACAGCTTTTTTTCAAGGAAGAAGGAAATTCAATTTTTCAGAGAAATTCAATGTCTGCTTCTATGCAATTACCTCACATAGTTTCTAGACAACAATCTTGAAGCCCACGAATCCCTTTTGGTCATTAACTTGTTACATATGCAGAAAACTGAAAAAGGAACCATCTTTTTAGACCCATCAGAAGAACCTTCTGAACTGGACACTCATCTTCAGGATGTCTATTCTATCGCACAGAAATCTATTTAAGTTACTAGTTTCTTAAAAATGTCTAATTAACTCTCTATGCCTTTTTCTCTTGAGATTAGTTAAACTTGTGTAACTACTTGTTTGACGTCGAAGTTTCAACCTGCTTGACTTGTAGCTGAGTCTGCTCTGACTTATCGTAATCCTTGAAAATAATAAGGCCCACTTCTTTTTTCCAAAGATGGACCACTATGTACTATTATTTTTGTAGATTATTTTCTGTACCAAAAACAAATTTAGTTATAACCAAAAGAACAACGATCGCTAGCCCTCCCAGGACATGAACTTGATGGTGATTCCTTACGCCTGAGCTTTTGTTTTTATGTGTTTGCAGACTCGTAAATCACTAGACTTATGAAAAGTCTAAGTGTTTGTTTATTGAATTTGTTAGTAAAGGAATAAAGATTTAATTGCAGAAGAGGTCAAATCAGTACTCACCAATTGCACTGCGCCATTTCTGTTTGGTCCGTCACCACTGCAGATGACATAAACGTTGGCCGCTTTTGAAATTAAGCATGGAAACATTTCCTTCCATTGATTCTTCAAGAAGAAAAAGTGAAGATTATCTTAATATTTAGCTGATTATCAGTACTGATTACTAAAGTGTATCGCTATCAGAAGTCAGATTAGTGTCTCACCACGTCTATGAAGCTTTGAACCAGACGTGGGAGATCCACGAAAACAACTCGAGTCTCTCTTGAGGCTTCAATGGACCTCCTAGGCCTGCTACTGCTTGAATTTTCTGCACCAAACTCTTTGATGTACTCGTCGTAGTTAAGAATCTCTCGACCGGTTTCAACACTTCTAACCCAGAGGGGATCACCAGCAGTGGCCATTTTCTGGAGCTCTTCTGTTGCCTGATTAACAATCTCCATAATTCTTGACTTCTCAAGGCCAAATATTCCAGTATAAAAATCCAGAGAACTTCTGTTCTCTTGATCATTTCCTGCTGAGCATGAGGTTGCTGCTCCTGAAGGCTGCTTTTCCAAAGCTGCTCTAAGCTTCTCTACCTAAACAAAGAAACCATGTGAAGTGTAAAGCAAACACATACATGATTGGCACTCAGGAAAAAAGTTCACAATCATCCTAACCTCGGATTTGAGTTTGGCGTTTTCGATCCGAAGTTGTCGTTCCTCAGCTGTCAAGCTAGAGTCTCTGCTAGTGGTAGAACCACCACAGTTGGGGCAGCAAGCTCTATTGATGGTCTCTCTCAAGGACTTGTTTTCCTCCCTGAGCTTGTCAATTTCACCTTTCAACAGAGAATTTTCATGGCGTTCTTGTATAGCCTGTGAAGAACACACACATCATTAAATGCTACACAACTTATTTGCTGAAACATTGACCAGCTTTCTCAAATGTGACTGAAACTCTCAGGAATTCAGAGTCCATGTGTGACCGATGATACAAAATGTAAAGAAGATTGCAATTACACACCTTTATCTGAGTACGCCTATTCTGAAACCAAAACTTGACCTGCCTAGGAGCTAAGCCGAGTTGTTTGCTCAGTTGTTGCCTTTGCTTCTCGTCTGGATGTGGGGACTCTTTAAATAGCCTGAAAAACCAGAATATACACAGAAGATTCAGTACTTCCTCTCATATCCCATGATTGAAACTTGAAAGGAGAGCCTTGTGTATACACTTCTGTAATAGATATCCATTGACATGTTGAGGGAAGAAGAAAAGGAAACTTTTCCCGTAGAATTCTAAATCATCATCAACTTTATAATCCCTCCTTTTGCACATTCCATTAAGGTAGTTCTATGGAAACATTGGCTTTGCTTTGTCTTAACTATACATTTTGCATTTGCAGTTAAACCTTAATCCTTGTACTTTCCGTCAAGACATACTAGTATGTATATGCATGAATGTACATGTACGTGTATGCATGTACGGGTATAGGACATGTAAAATACTTACGATTCCATTTCCCTGATCTGTTCAGCTGTATGTCTGTGATACTTCTTTCTTTTTTTCTTTTTGTTTTTGTCGTCACCATCTTCGTCATCAGGATCGCCTTCACCTTCAAAATCATCGTCTGATCTTGACCTCATGGGGCCCGAGTTCTCGCTGCTAATCTCCACCGTCTCATCTCTTCTTCCTCCGGCGACCACTCCTCCGCCGCTCCCCTCATCCCCCTCCTCCACCTCCACGCTCGCAGCCGCCGACGTTGGGGTTACATTAGCCCCACGGAATATTCCCGCCTTCAATATCAAGAAACGAAAACCAACCAAACGTTTAGAAAGGGAAAACAAGCGGCCCGCCTCCATGTCAAAGTCCCTGAATATGAACGATATGCATAGCAAGCACATACCAAATATCATCGATTACATGCATAAAGACTCCGGTTTTCGTAAAAAGAAAGAGAAATATTGGTGGGTTTTGAAGATGGTAGCCAAAAGAAGCGAAAGTTGGAAACTTTATGTAACACGATCAAGTAGACAGACATGCATAAACAAAACACAGTTCATACCATAGCAATAGAGATGAACATGTAAAACTACAGATAGAAACAGAAAAGTTTTGATGAGGAAGAGAAGAGTAAGGGAAATTACGAGACTGAGGGATAGAGCAGGAGAAGCAAAGAAGTCTTTGGTGTGAGAAGTTGGTGGATTGGACATGTCCACGCCCATGGCAATGCAAAGAAGCTGGTTTTTCTTTGTTCTCTCTGCCGATCGAGCTTTAAGGTGCAAGCCAACAATGGTGGGTTTTGAAGAAAGAGATGAATGTTCAAGTGGGACCGTGTTGATTTAAGGATATAAAACAAAATCTATACTAAAGAGAGGCATTGTTTCATAGTGGGGATTGGATGACACACACCCAAACGCACAGATTGAGAGAGAGAGAGAGAGAGAGGCTGGTAGGAGTTGACTGTTAGATATTCTAAGTGGACATGTGAAGATCCAACTAACTTCTAAGCAGTTGAATGATCCACTTCACTCCAACGGTTTCTTCTCTTTTATAGTCTTGTGCAAAGCTTTGGACTTTGGGACCCTCCTCGGCTTTGTGGCTCAAGCGGCCTTTTCCGCTCTCTAGCTTAGCTCATCGAGCTTGTATCTATCACAATTGAATGCAAATTATGGCAATTGAAATAAATGTAAATTTACATAACTCAAAATTAAGGATGACAATGAGTCGAGCCATACGAGCTCGAGCACGATAAGGTTTGGATAGCCTAAAGTCTAACTTACCTTGATTTTTTATTTTTTTAATTATAAATATAAATCGTCGTCATTTTTCTTATAATTTTAAAACTGGGGTCGAGTCAGGCATTAGTAACGTAAGCGCCCAATCCTAATTCAAAAATTTTAAAAACAAAAACTTAAATCCAAAATTGAAGCTCGGTCAAAATGAACTCGTCAATTTATGACCATATCATATTAGACTTAGATTCAAATATCATATCAACTCAAAATAATATTATTTTCTAACAAAAATATACTCGTTATTCCAAATTTGAACTTGATTTAAAATTCGAGTTAGATTAGACTTAACTTATTAATTTCAAACCAAATCAAATTCATCTCTAATTCTCTTATTAAAAATTTTATTTTTAAAATCGATCGCCAATAATATTTTTATAATATAATAATTCACTGATCAATTGCTTCTAATAATTCATTCACATTTTCTAAAAATAATTCATAAGAACAATTTATTAATTCAATTGAAATCAGAGACTAAAATAATATCTTAATAGTAATTATATATTCTTTTACTTCCACTCAATGATTCAAAACATTACCTCAAAATATGTTAAGATAACTATAGAAATTGTAGTATAGTTATATGAACATCTTAAATAATTAAATAGTAACTCAATGGTTAATTATTTTCAGTTCTTCAAGTTTCTACCTTTTCCAAAATGACTTTTGATGAATATTGAAGTTAATATGGTTGCATTAATATCATAAATAATGAATAAATGGTAAATGAGAGACCCTTTTAAATAAAATTTTCTTTTTAGTATAAATTAGGATCAATTAACTCATTTGTTATAGTTTCCCCTTTTTATTATTAATTATTTGTTTACATTCTACTACTTTTATGTTTCTATCTCTAAATTATATTTATAACTTAAAAGTATTTTTTTCTTCAAAACCTAAATATTTTTTAATCAATTTTTAATTAGTTTATATCCTTTAAGACAATGTGCATGTTAATCTATACTAGAGCTTGTTGTTACTAAGGTATGTATTTTTAGAATAAATAAAATTAATTTGAAGTGAAAGATTAATAAAAATGCCTATTTATTTCATTAAGAAAACAATTCAATGTGAGAAATAATATGCGTATGACTATAAGACACCACATTAACAAATTAAAGAGTTAGGTGATTATTTTTAATGTGTAAAGAGGAAAAAGAAAATTAGTCGTGACTACTATATTATTATTGTGATATTGATTTAGATTGTTTTTTAGGGTTTGATGTTGATTGATTAGTTCACAAAAACTAATTTTATTTCAAGAAAAATTCAACAACATGAAACATGCTAATAAAATATGTTGAACAAATAAAAAGAGATTGTGTGTACATTTTTTAAATTGAAAAGTATGCATCATTGGTTTTGGATATATATCAGCCATTTTAAGATTAAATTTTAAGCTCTATCACTTGAAATCTAACCTTGAAGATGTAACGGGATAAGGCTTTTAAACAATGATTAAAAAATTTAACCGGCTTAGAAATCTTGAACCATCCAATACTTCGATTCAATTTTTAACTTTCCGGATCGATTTATTTTAATAACTCTTGTTACTAAAAATTGATCAATTTATTAATTATCCGGACAATTTTTATTAAATAATTTATTCTTATCAATCAAAATAAATCACTTAATTTTCATTTTACAAAATTTTTCAATTAAACTTCAAAATCTTCGACGGATGAGAACAAACTTTTTTAATCATATTTTTAATTTTTTAATTTTATTTAACCTTAAGTCGGTCTTATGAAGGTCTAATACCGGTTGAATCTTTTATATCTTAAACCTCTTATCTTTTCGGTTTAACTTTCAGTTCAATTTTTGAAACATTGGTTTTAAAAATTTGTTTCCTACAAAAATTGAATTTTTTCATAATATCTATTTTCTTGAAATTAATAAGTCGATTTATTATCGTATAATTATAATGTAATAATATCTTATATTTTATCTTTTTAATATAACACTAGACATTATTAATGTGGATATAATTATTTTTACAAGTATATATAAACATGTAATTAATCCACACTTATTGTTACAACTTTTAATCTATTTTGCAAGAACACAAACTCATTTTCATCTTGATTTATAAGCAATCTCACATTCCCATCAAAGGCAACAACTTGATCAAAACCAAAGAATCCATTGTTTTCTGACAAGAAAATAAATCTTTTTTTAGTGTTACAAAATAATAAAAAAAAGCTCTTAGAACTACTCTTCTTTATTACTGTAATCAACAACTAATGGTCTTTAACATTCTGAATTGTAGATCAATTTGAACTATAGAGTTGATTAATCTTATATATATAATAAAAATGTTAAAGGACAACAAATGGTTGTAAATATATTATTAAATATATAAAGGTGATGACCAAGTCTTTTTTATATTGTAAATTGCAAATATATAAATTTTTAATAACTATTATTTTTTTAAAATGTTTTTAAGAGGATGGCTCCTTTCAGATATAAATTAATATTCATATAAAATCATAAAATAAAGTGTATTATTAGATTTTTATAAACATGTGATTATATGCTCACATCCATTCTGTACTATCCACCTTCTTTCCTATAGAATATTTTCCTTTTATGGCTATTTTAAACATACATTTATTATATAGTTCATAAAATATTTTCATTTATTTTACTAGATTGATGTATTTTTATTTTAAATATGAGTTGATTAAGATTCCAGTCGAGCTTGAATATTTTTAAAATTTTGACTCCAAGTCTAGCTTGGTCTGACTCGAAAAAAACTTACAAGTTTTAAGTGATTTTTTAAAATTTAAATTAAAAAATTAAACTAAACTTAAATTCGATCAAGTTTAGGGCCACCCAAGCCTGATCGAGTTTGAACTCGACCACGTGTTTTAAAATTAATTAAATTTTAGGCTTTTAGTTTAGTAAGGATGACAATAGGTCAAGCTGAGCTTGGGCCGTTACTGATTCGGCCCGATCCGATCCATGGGCTGGCTCGACCCAACTTTATATTTTTTTAAATAAAAAAAACGAAGTTTGTACCTTCCCGTCGAGCCAAGCAATCTCAGCCAGTGGCTCGGTCAACCCGGGTTGAGCCATATATGTCATCCCTGTAGCCTAAACTTGGATCTAATCATTAACTTCGAGCAAACCTGAACCCAATCCGATTGAATGCTATTCTTAGAGGTAGGGATGGCGACTTGACCACTTGTTGTTGGGCCTAATCAAACTCGAGATAGCTGGCACAAGCTTGAGCTTGATTGGTCTTGAGGTAGCCTAGTCCAAGCCCAAGCTCGAGCTCGAGCTCTATCCAAACTTTTGTTTAAATTAAAAATATAAAATGACGTCGTTTTACTTATAAAAGTCAGCCTCGAATAAGGCCAAAGCTAGACAGTCCAAGCTTGATCTTGACCGAGACTCGATCTTAAAAAAATGGGTCTAAGATTTAATCTACTCGGACCTAACTCGATAACTTTGGGCTGGCCGAGCCCAATTGTCATTCCTTCCTTAAAGACATCAAGAATGGAAAGCATAAAGAAGAAAAAGTTGGCTTCATTGGCTAAAGCCACATTCCACTATGCAGCTTACTATTAGCTAGCCAAAGTCAAAATAGTATATGTATCTGCATCGTATAGTCAATTTAGGCTGCAACTTTTAAAGTATATTTGTTATTAATAATAATATGGTTCTCTGTGTCTTTTTATCATTTAAAGGATAAGAGAAGTGAATGCAATTAATGGATTTGGCTCCAAGCTTTCCATATTGTTTTAAATATTATTTCCTACTTCCATCACTCAAACCCTAATTCACAGTTTCACATTTGCAACTTATACTTTACTCCACCGCTCATACAGGTCCAGCTTATCAATGTTTTTAAAATTAAAAATATAGGGTAACTTAATTTTTTAATTAGGTTTAAATTTAAATTGTCTAAATTTAAATTTGACCGAGGTCTAATTTTTTAAATAAAATGATATTATTTTTTTAGAATAATTCAGTCTCGAGTTAATATTAAGCTAGACTTCGCCCATGAGTCGGCCATTAAAAATATAGAATAATATAATTTTTTTAACTAGGTCTAAGTTTGAACTGTCCAAATCTAGGTTTATTTTGTTTAGAATAATTGAGTCTTAAGTCAGTATGAAACTAGGCCTAACCTATAAGTCGGTCCATTAAAAATAACTAAATTTAAGTCTGTAGGTCAAATGTTGTCATTCCTACACCCGTAACATGGTAAAAAGAAAATTTTAATTAATTTATAAGAAAATTAGAGGTGAATAATTGATGGGTTAATTTGATTTTTATTAAAATTTGAAACTTACCCATTTATATAATTATTTTATTTATTTAAATTATATATTTAATTTGATATTATTATAGTTAAAAAAGAAGTAAAAAGTATATCAGAAAGAAGGTAAAAGCATCTTTGACAAAGTTTCCTAAAAGTTGAAAGCATTTCCATCTCACTGTTAACAATGGAAGTAACTTTTCTAAGCTATTATACCGGAATGGTCATGGTCATGGCCTCCCAAGAACAATAATTGGGGAGTGAAAAGACGTATATTGCATAGAATAAGTAACTTCAAGATGAGGTGTGTTTTCTTGGTAGATAATTCTTGTATATATATATTTTTAATATTAAATTTTATTGAAAATTATTGAATATATGTAAATTACGATATTTTAAATAAAGTATTTGATTAAATTTAATAATTTAAAATCAAATAATAAATTCAATTTAAATACCACTTACTTATAGGTTTTGTGTATGTTTTCAAAATCGGACCGGAGGTTAAACCGATAAGGCAAGAAGTTTATTGTTAAAATGTTCAATCAATATTAGACTGCCATAAAATATGTTAAAGAATAAATAAAATTTAAAAATTTAAAAAATGATTGAAAAATATTGGTTTTACTTATTAATTTTTTTAAATTTAATTAAAAACACACTATTAAATAAAAATTAATTGATTTATTTTTTGTTTATAAAAATGATTAGTTTACGAAAATTGACCAATTAATTAAAAAACAAAACAATTTTTAACAACAAAAATTATTAAACTAAATCAAATCAAAAAATTGAAAACCGAACTGAAAAAATAATCAATTTGAAATTTTTACTGTTAAACAAATTGAAGGTTCAGTTTTTAAAATATTAATTTTGGCAGCCAACCAGCCATAACTGGGTTAACTTCAAAGTCATCTTAAAGGTGTCTTCAACTTTTTTTTTGGGTAATTCTTGTATTTCCCCACAAACAAATTAATATTTACACTCTCCTTTTTTAAAATCTATATTAGTGCAATTCCAATCAACCAACCTTTTGACCTTTGTTGATGTACATAGTTTTATGTCCTTGATAGTAGTTAATGCTCAAGATAAGTAAGGAAAGAGAATTCATGAGTGCCATTATTAGCCATCACCTTATATAATTAAAGCTTTGGTGCCATATAGGTTATGATTGAGTTTTATGCAATTCAAACCAGAAAAATAATTTGTACAGTTATGTGCTTTGTTAGTTAGGAATGGTAGATCACATGAAGCAATCACATGATTCCTAACAAATGTAATAGAAAATTCCAATTTCTCTTCACTTCATCTTTCCTTTTCCCCTTTAGATTCCACACGTACAACTTTTGTTTGTGACACTGATAAGGGAAGGTCAAAAAAGAAAAAGCAGCAAACTTGAAATCTAACAAGCAATAGCCAAGATTTACTTTTCTTCATTTCCAAGTTGTTTTAACGAAAAAACAAGTTTGGAGTCCCAAAACTTCGAAGGGAAAACGTAGTTTGGATACGTTAAGGTACTAAAAGTAGAAACCTTGGAATGATGAAGAGATTAGAAAGGTGCCAAAGAAAGATGAAAAAAGCTTACAAATGAAGGACAGAACAGTGTAAAGAAAGAAACTTGTTAAAGGGTACATCAGCTACTTTCAAACAAAATGTGGTCTTTGCAGAAAGTTTACAAAGTGAAGAAATGGGTAACTGATACATTGCTGCAAAATTCAAAACATCTTCATATCAGCTAACTGACCAAGAAAATTAGTTGGCTCTGGCAACCTCCAATAGATAAAAGAGATGTAAATGTGGATGTTCATAATAAATGCAGACTATGCACCTGAGAACGGGATTATGAGTACTAATCCAAAACTTCTTTGGACTTTGTTTCCAGTTTTTTCTCAACTGGATTAGGAGGGACCTCTTAGATCATTGGAAATCGAAGTATCTTTTGGTCATATCCAGTAAATATACAGCAAAGCATCGTCAATCTCTAAGACAAAGCAGACATGATTATACTTCACAAGCAGACAGTGCATGAATCACTGAATGTGTGTGGCATCAGATAATCAGCATGACAGAGGATGATTAACCAATAAAAAATGCTTGGATGTAGTATAATGAAAAGTACGGAACCAAATGATGTGAAGTGTCTAGCTCTTATTTAAGTTCTTTCTATGTTATTTTATTATATTAGAGCGTGTATAACAAAAAACTGTTGAAATTCTGTAAGACTCATCCACATACAAGTGCACTCTGATGGAACTTTCAGAACTAATGATCCATCACAGTTTAAAAAGGTCAGGTCAGGTCGGAAAGATGTGTGATGATCCAGCAGAATTCGCCATTTGGATCGCCAACTCGTAATCTTCATTGCCTCTTTCCATCTGTTCCTCTGAAAGTTAACAGAATTGTAATCAAATTCTCCATTCTCAAATTATTATCTTATGTTTAAAAGCTGTCTCACACTGTGATACTATGGTTTTCAATCAACATAAATTAACAAATGACTAGCAATGTTCAACAACTTAAGATTGGTAAAACAAATTAAGAAATTTGAATAACTAAGCCAACGGATGAATGAATCCTAATACCACACGACACGCAATCTACAAGGAACTGATGCAGTGTAGGAGTTTATCTTTGTAAAAATGCAGTCACATTGACAATTAGTCAAATAAAGATGGCCACGACAGGTCATTTTTTAGCCACACTTAGAATGAATCTGTAATATTCTGCATTATAGAAATTAGCCTCTAGTGTTTCTATCTGTCCAACCTCGAGAGACTGTTAGATGTTGAAAAGTAGTTTAAATGGTTGTTTTACATGCATGTCAGGTGATAAGATACCGGAACATACAATGCCATGCAACATTTTAAAGATAGCAATAAAATGGAATGAAGTTCATTATGAAGCCACGTTGTACGAATTTGTTGTGTATCTGTCTGTACCCCTCTGTGCCAGTGATTCAGGAATGCCCATTGCTTACCAGCTAAGTTCTGAAACTTACAAAGAGTCCTTTGCACAAAAGGAGGATTAGAGAATACTAGTCCAGCTAAATGAATGAACTTATAATAATAGATGATAACTGTTGTCACCAGAACATGAACCGCCACTTAAATTCTTAAGACCTGCAGAGTTCTTTGCACCTGAATTATGCAATGGTACATTTCTTTCAAGTGCTTAATATGGGTCACTTTTTCTGGAAATTTTTCACAAATAAAAACAAACCATAGCATAAGAACAAACACCTGCAGTTGACAGTCTTCTAATTCAATGCAAGAAAAGCTAACTCAGAGTTCATATTTCATACGGGATAGATGTTAGGCCGAAGAAGATGACGGGAAATTGTAATTTTCTCTCATTACCAACTAACCAAACAATATAAGATGTAACTACCAGTCTACAACTAACTCAAGGGGGATATATGCATGCAGCATGCCTGGGGGTCCAGTTCATAAAAACTTTGATAATAAGCAAAGCAATACATTTTACCTTGTTAGACGCAAAGTTTTATTAAGAATGCAGGAATCAGGCTGGCCAATGCTTACGGTGATTAGTCTTTTCAGTGATCTTATCTGCAGTTTGTCTGGTCCACTAGAACATTGTCTTTAGAGAAAGAGAAAAAAATGAAATATTCTCACGCGAAGTATAGCCAAAGAAATGCAAATGAACCATCAAGTCTTTGGTTTTCTATGCAGGAAATGACAATTATTGCGCAATCAACGAATAGATTGCATAGTCCAAAGCATTAAGAATGAAAACTTTTGACGGCCGTGCCCCCATGGAAACTAACCTCAGGATAATAACATCCAGATCATTACATAAACATTGGCAAATATCACAAGCAGGGTTTGAAATTTATGCTATATGTTCACCCTCACACGCCAGAACGGATTCAACTCGGTAGTTCTCATCAGTGAAGCAAAAGTTCAACTAGAGTAGTTTAGAAAAGACCATATTTGTTCTTATCATTGTCTCCCAATTATTGTTTGAAAAGCAACATATTAGTTTTCAAGTAGCAACTTCACAAGATCTAACAAATGCATTAAAATATATACTTCTGCTAACATCTTATCATAGTGAAAAAAAAATAAGAAAGGGAGCTTTGAGAGAAAGATGATGACTACATCTTTAAAAGAGTAAAATATCAGACTAACTGTTAGATGGGTGAAAAGTTTGTGTCTAGAAAATTGTCATTGACGAACTAAGCTCAAGTTGCATGTATATTATAGACAATGAACCGAAGAAAATATATTTCCTAATGTCTCACTGCCTGTCAAAACTTGAACTAATAGATGAGTCATTTTCAAATGGATGACTACGTGAGTATGGATTAACCTTCCCAAGGAATAACTACTGTGGGAATCTCTTGTGTGTCAGGATTTATTCTGTATACAGAACAAGCAGATCAGCTTCTGCTCATTACAGAAGCTTGAATCATTTTCTTCTTCAGAAAATTTTTAAGATTTTTTATGTTCAATTTCTCTCAAGTCTACGGCATTTCATGTCCTTATATCTCCACCAATACACACAACTAATCCGACTGAGAGAACAGACACAAAGAGTTCAGTGTGGTTGCAGAAGTCTTCTTGGAGACCAAATCTCAAACAACTTTCCTTCTCAACCATTTCCGCAATAACCTTACGATTTATACTATTATCCGTGAGATGGAATAATTCCTTGCTCAATAGGATCCATCTTTACTCTGTTCTTGAAAGGCAAGGTCTTTGAACTCAGCAATGCTCATGCGACACACCTGTATAGCGGAATATACAAGAACAAGAAGAGCTTTACAGGGCATTAGTTCCAAGAAAATTACACCTGCTACGCTGAACTAGTAAAATCAAGCAAAGGTCAAAACTTTAATATCCCAGGTTCCATTTCTTACAAACTTGCTTAGTTTGTAGACACACAAAGTGCTCTCAAAAGAAAAAAATAAAAAAGAAAAGAGAGAGACCCAAAAAGAAGAATGAACATAACAGCCACTATATAGTAAAATAATCAAAGAAGTCTGTACTGTGAATCCAGATATCAACTTTTTACCGAATACAGCCTACAGGCAATGAAAACAAAGAAGGGTCTTGTGAGATTTTTAAGAGTTTTATGATCTATAAAGAAGAAAAAAACACAAATTTCAGTTGTTCGATAACATAAGAGTTTTATGTACTATGTTTGAATGTTACTATTTTTAACCGTTAAAAAATCACAACTTTCATAAAATTGCTGTCTACAAAACTACTATAATTTGCTTGATTTGTACTTACGAAATTTTCTTGTCTACATGTAATTATTGTACTTCAGAGTTCAGACCAAAACTGTTGACCTGAAGGCCTTGTTGTTATGCTAGGCCCAGCCACACCTGAACAAAACTTTTGGAAAGTGTTCAAGAGCTGTCAACCACAAAAGCCTAAACAATTTTGTGGCGCCCAAAGCTTCGTCGAGTTTGATTGGCCTGTTCGAAAAGGTAAAGTGGAATCTCAGTTTGTGTTTAAGCTAAAATCCCAAAGCTTCGTCGAGTTTTGATTGGCCTGTTCGAAAAGGTAAATTGGAATCTCAGTTTGTGTTGTAAGCTAAAATCTCAATCCCTTTACTTTTTTGGTACATTTTGGTCCTCAGGATTGAAACCCACTTCTCAAAATTACATCTTTTTGCCATTTTCTGTTTAGTTTCTGAATTCTCACCTGCTTTTAGGTACAATGGCTTCATTTGCTGCAAATTTACCTCCTCCACCGTTGCTGGTTCATGGTAAAAGAACCCTTTCCAGGGCTTTTCAAAAGCTTCCTTTTTATCCCATTGGAGGTAAGCTAATGTTGATTGAACAAGAACAGTGGCAAGAAAAAGATAACGCTTTTCCATTTATGGTGCGGTTGCTTGATCTTGCGATTAAACCTCACATGATAAGACATTTCGATTCAAGCGCTATTCTTTTAATATTTGATAGCAACAGAATATCATGGGAAAGTGGGAAGTGGGGGGATATAAGTTATTTGAACTGGGTGTCTCCTAGTATATGATGTCAGATGGAGGAAATAATGCGGCGGTATTAACCCAATTCTTGTGTGTTATGAAACATAATTCACAGTGAATTCTGGGAGAACTTTTGGTTGTGTAGAATAGAAAGGCAGAATTTTGCTGTTTGGGAATCTTGGTAACTTCTTGTTGTTGTTCATAGATGCAACATATTCATGTGTTGGTGACTCTAAGAAGATTTTTGAGAGAATACAAAAGGCACCAGAGTTCGTTCAGTTCAATTGTTTATTGATTTTTAGCATTGTTTCTAAGTCCATGAATATTGAAGATCGTCCTGTGCAGTGAAACCGAATCGAGTAGCTTATATCGTTAAGGCAACTGGAGAAAGCTCCGAGTCATCAACCTCCCTTACTATTGTTAAGTCGATTCAAAATGTTGTGAGTTTCTATCCCCATCCACAATATTTCCGTTTTTGTTTTGCGTTTTAATATGTTAGGGTCATCTAACTTCACCTTCTTGCATTTCTTCTATTTTGTAGTCTCTGCTTTTCTCCTGCTGCGTGCTTTTCAGGATGTGTATATCTTTTCAGAATATGTATATAATGCAGATACATAAGGCTTCTGCCATGTTGATATTTATGTTCTTTTGACGTTTGTTTATTGGTTGCAAACAGTGGGATAGTTCTGAAGACCGACTGGCTCTTATTGGTTTGGGGTTTGCAGCAATAGTAGCTATTTGGGCTTCAGCTAATCTAGTAACGGTATTGCTCATGGCTCTTTATTTTGATCAAGATCCACATTAGTTCTTTAGAAGATAGATATTGAAGCGATCATAAGTTCATCACACAAGTAGAGATGTTATTCACCCCAATTGACATGGAAGACTTCATCATCTGCCAACTGGCCATTCACTTTATGTTCGTCTTACAATAATAAGAAATCAGCAGTATGTTGTGCTCTCAGTGTCAGAAATGTCTTGAAAGTGAATCAAGAAATATGTTTTAGAGTTGGAAGTATCTCATGATTAACTATTCCTTACATCTAAACTTGGTTAGAAAAATTCCGGTTTACAGTGTTAATGGTAACTGTAAAACATATACTATGTGATCATATTCAGATAAGATAATCTTTGGTAGATTATTCACCCTTCCCTACAACAGTGTTCATGAAAATGCAGTGCCTATTATCTTTATCCTCTTTCGATGTTTCTAAGTTTGTGAACACTTCCGGTTTTACGGTAACTTATACCATGTGATCATATTCATAGAAGATACTCTTCGGTGGAATATCCACCCCTCTCTACCAAAATGTTCATGCAAATGCAGTGCCTATTGTCTTTACCGCCTTTCGATGCTTCTAAGTTCTATTTTCTGTTTTATGCTTTTCTTTTTCCCTTGTTCGGATAGGCTATTGACAAGCTGCCGGTCATTCCAAATGTCCTAGAACTTGTTGGCATACTGTTTTCTTCAGTAAGTATACAAGTCTACTTATCACTGCAATATAATTAGTGTGAGGACAAGAGACTTCTGCGGAAGAATTTATGTTGCTGAACAGTTGACAAAATGTAGTACTGGACTGCTATATTCAGAATCCATATAATATTTCTGTTACTAACTCAAATATTTTCATCTGTTTCAGTGGTTTATATATCGATACCTAGTGTTCAAACCGGATCGGTAAGAAAATTCTGCAATTCGCTTGGCTTTCTTGTTGTTGAAGTGCTTAAGTTGCATCCTATTTCATGCTTTTCATATGCTTCTGTGGGCACTTCATCACAAAAAATCTGCATCAGCTTGTTCTGACCATACTTTCGGACTCTACTTTTTTCTTGGCAGGGAAGAGCTATTCCAATTCATCAACAAGTCGGTATTGGATGTTTTGGGCCGGTGAATCATGCTGGCAAAATTTGTGTAATTTTCTATCTTCATGGATGACAATGGAGTTATGATGTTGCCTAGAATCTTATGTGGGACTGTGAATTTTGATGCGTCAAGTTAAGATAAGAACTTTATGTTCCTCACCTACTGCATTGGTTTGGTTTTGTTTAGATGTTCACAGCATGACAACTAGAGCATCTTTACTCTGAACTTGGCTGTCCTCTTTGTGAATAGAAGATAATGTTTCTCTTTCAAAGATTTGTATTTGTATCATTTGTATTCCTTTTTCTTTCTCGTATCATTTTCGGGATTAGATCTTCTGTTTCAGTTAACTAATTCCTATCATGTTCTATTAAATCTCATTCACGCGTTTATGTGAGATTCACACAAATATGTGGACGAGATTAAGTGGTACAGGATTAGAACATCTTAACGGGAACATAACCCATCATTTTCAATATCATTAGTATCTTGGCCTCAGTTTGATTTGATTTGGTCCGGTTGATTTATCATGATTTTTGTCTAAAACTCGAATAAAATCATATATTTATAATTTTCTTACACCATAGTATTAATAATTAATAATAAATTATATTGTGATCGCTCATTAGATTATGATCTTAATTAAAATAAAATTTATAAACTATGAGCTGATTAAATTTTGTTTGATTTAATAAGCTTTAAAATCTATTTATGTGATCTAAAATCAACTTGATTGATATGGAATCACTGGTGCCCAATTCATCCTATTTATATAGTATTACAATAATATGATAATATGGGCTTATTATTATGAAGAATACCATAAATATTAAATACAAGTTTTGATTTTCAAATTAAAAATTCATTTCTTTACTTTTGAA
>JANKOE010000005.1:3570809-3587511 GCA_026284465.1 Erythroxylum citrifolium
CCATTGTTGATCAAATTAAGTAATGAAAAACCAAGGGAAAAGTTTTAAAACTAATTGGTAACATAATATAAATTGAGAGAGTTTCAAAATTAGTGATTAAAGTATTTATAGTATAAAAAAGACTTTATATTATTTGTTTATAAAGTAAATAACAATTAATAAAAGGAATTAAGAACTAATTGACATTAAGGAAATAAAATGGAGGAATTTTAAAAGTAAACATAAAATTATATGTTGATAGATTTTTTTTTAAATCACTTCAACTATGATGTGTAGCTGTAAAGATATTATTTAGATACTTAGTAAAAACAAAAAATAGTTGTTAGAAATTAATGTTATCATCCTTCAATAAAATGTGGTTTTATTTAAAAATTAATGTAATAATGCTAGATATACTAATTTTTACTTTGGGCTAAAAAGTAATCATTCAAACTTATTAATCATAAGTTGATAATATACTTCTTGATATTATAATCAAATTAAATTTGACAATTTCAATCTAATATGATTTAAAGTTAAGAGATTATTATCGAACTAATCAAGTTTTACGATGAACTCAAGATTGAAAGACCTCCCAAACAACCATAATTTCCTCTTCCAATGATGCTATTTTACTTTAATTTTCTAAGATATTGTTTTTTTTTTGGAAGATTTTTCTAAGATATTGTTACTTATAAATTTGATAAACTCGAAATCAAAACATGACTAGAATAAGATAGTCAAAATTGAACCACTACCACTAATAATAACAATTCAGAAAAAAATTACGTGGAAGCACGTGATCTAATATTACACAGCCTATTCATAACTAGTAGAGAGTTAAAATTGAACCGAATAATTTAAAATTGAATAAACATTAGTTTAAGTTCGAGCTTTCTAGGAAACCTAATTCAACCAAACCTTATATATCTAAATTAATTATCATTTAACCTATTAATAGCGGATAACATGTTAAATTGTAAACATTAATTAAATTAGTTAATTTAAAATCTTTGATTCCCTAATTGATTTAACCAAAATATAGATTTACCTCAAAACATATACACATGTTATTATATGTACACCAAAAAATTTGGATATTTCGCCGATAAAAATAAAAGACCGATCTTTTGACATCCCAGACTAGTCCAAGCTACCAAATTGTTGTCTTTCCCTCAATTTAAATCTTTAAACAAGTTCCTTGGACTCTTCCTGATCTTATGGTGATGTAATTCAGTTAACATATGGTTGTGTCCTCCATTAGAAGGCTACAAAGAATCGACACTGCTCACTTTCCATGTCCGTTAGCTCTTAGTTCCTTCGATTTGCTTCATTCTCTTCCCTCTCCGACAACCACTGAACAAAAAGCCAACAACCCAGATCTTCAAACTACGTCCGTGTTCATTTTTAGGAGGACTACTTCTTACTACGCCTCTGTTCTTCAATCATGCATCACCTACAAGGCTCTAGCTCCTGGAAAGCAGCTTCATGCTCACTTATTCCAAGTGGGTCTTGGCTTAGATACTCATTTAGCTACCAAACTTGTCAATCTTTACTCGGTTTGTACGTGTTTACGCAGTGCCCACCTCCTGTTTGATAAAATTTGTAAGAAGAGCTTGTTTCTTTGGAATGTCTTGATTCGGGGTTATGCATGGTGTGGGCCTTATGAGGTTGCAGTTCAGCTTTATCGTAAGATGATCGATTATGGGTTAGTTCCTGATAATTATACTTTTCCTTTTGTGTTAAAAGCGTGTTCTGCACTTTCAGCCATTGAAGATGGGAGGGAAGTTCATGAACTTGTGAGGAGAACTGGTTGGGAGAGAGATGTATATGTGGGTGCTGCTTTAATTGACATGTATGCCAAGTGTGGTTTTGTGGGTAATGCTAGAGAAGTTTTTTATAAGATTCGTGTCAAAGATGCTGTCTTGTGGAATTCTATGCTAGCAGCCTATTCACAGAATGGTAAACCAAATGATGCACTCACTTTGTGTAATGAAATGGTGTTGGCAGGTTTAAGGCCGAATGAAGCAACTCTTGTGACTGTCATCTCGGCTTCGGCTGACATGGCAGCCCTGATGAAAGGGAGGGAGCTTCATGGTTTTGCTTGGAGGTTGATGTTCGAGTCTAATGATAGGGTGAAGACTTCATTGATGGATATGTATGCTAAGTGTGGTTCTGTGAAAATTTCACGGGTTTTGTTTGAGCTGCTTAAGGAGAAAAGGGTTGTGTCCTGGAATGCTATGATTGCCGGGTATGCTATGCACGGACATTCGGTCGAGGCAATAGATTTGTTTGAGAGAATGAGGGATGAGACAACACCTGACCATATAACTTATGTGGGTGTTTTGTCAGCATGTAGTCATGGGGGTCTTCTTGATGAAGGTTGGCTGTTTTTCCAGACAATGAAGACAGATTACCATATTGAACCAACAGTTCAACACTACACATGTATGGTTGATCTCCTTGGTCATTCTGCTCGGTTGAGTGAGGCTTATGATCTTATAATGCAAATGAGAGTGGTGCCAGATTCTGGTGTATGGGGTGCTTTGCTGAATTCGTGTAAAATTCATCAGAATGTGGACTTTGCGGAGCTGGCATTAGAGAAGCTGATTGAGCTTGAACCTAACGATGCTGGAAATTATGTGATATTATCAAATATTTATGCTCAAACTGGGAAATGGAAAAGAGTTGCAAAGCTGAGGAAGTTAATTACTGAGAGGGGACTGAAGAAAACCATTGCTTGTAGCTGGATTGATGTGAAGAATAAAGTTCACACATTTCTATCTGGAGACACTTCACATCCTGATTCTGAAAAAATATACTCCGAGTTAAGAAGGTTGGAGGAACGAATTAAAGCTGCTGGGTATATAGCAAATACAGGGTCAGTGTTTCATGATGTGGAGGATGATGATAAGATTGCTATGGTATTTAGTCACAGTGAGAGGCTGGCAATTGGATTTGGACTCATTAACACCCCACCTAGAACCAGGCTCTTGATAACAAAGAATCTAAATATTTGTGAGGATTGCCATGATGCTATAAAGTTCATCTCTAAAATTACCGAGAGGGAGATCACGATTAGAGATGTTAATCTCTACCACAAGTTTAAGGATGGATTCTGTTCATGTGGTGATTATTGGTGAGCTGAAATGAGTAGATATTCTCATGTTAGTTTGAGAGCAACATGCATGACTCTAGAAGAGATTGGATAAATTTGACCCAGTACTTGATGAATCTCAGCATCGAAAGGGATTGGATGCATTATATGATAGAGGTTATAAGGTAGGATTGGAATACTACGTTTGGTATCTGAGTTCTGCAGTGTCTGTCAACTTTAGCAAAAATGTGGAGCAAGTGAAGACTGTATCGCCTATTTATGAGTGATTTAACAAATTTGAATATTATGCAAACAAATCGGTGGCAAAGAATCACACCTTTAGTCTTCGAGGTGAGCTTTGATCAGCCCGCTGGTCGGAATTATGACTGCTGACAAGGAATTCATAATTTTTAGAGAGCAATTGTCTCAGAATCAACAGATCAACAATTGACAATAGATGCGGTTGAAACTACTAGTAATTGTTAAAATCTTTCTCCTTCCTCCGAGTGGCAGATTCTGGGGATACCTTCATATGGTATAAATCGTTGGTCGACTGGAAAGCAAGCTTCCCAACAGGTATGGAAAACTCTAAGAAGAGTTTTCTCAGGAAATAGCTTTTCTTCATTTGTTGCAAGGAAATTTTCTTTCTTTACAGGTGGGATTTCATATATTTGTGCATATTATCATCATAAAACAGTTTATCAGGCTAACTCTCTTTTACTAACTGAATTGCCATCTAAACACCACAACCATTGCGAGGTACATGTGGATCAGGAGTATGATGGCTGACTGTTTAACAACGTTTCCCATATTGTGTTGGTCATTGTTCTTTAATCTATAGCAAGGCTCTTCAAAATGTCTTATGGCTATTCAACTCCAAGCCTAGAAGGGCAAGATCTGTATTTGGCCAAAACTTTCCTGTTTTTGCAGATATAGTTAATTCTTCATACCTGTCTAAGAATATTATTAAAATAAATTGCTGATTGTAATTGGGACACGAAATTGCAACCTTCGGTTTTTAACAGACCAGGAACCATCTAACATGTTAAATCAAAAGAAACCACAAGCAAGAGATAAAAAGTGAATGTGTTGAAATTGTTGGATGAGAAGGGTAGAAAAGAAGGAAAAGATGTACGTATTTTTAACTCCAGGAACACCAACAATTATTATGCTCAGCAATCTACTATGATAAACCAGATAGCAATACCTGAAGTTGAAGTTTTCCTCAATTCTAAACTCCCATTAACGAGTATGTTCCGTCCTTTATCACAACATACAAAGATATTACTTCTGAAAGATGTCAGAGTTTGATTTTGTTTACGTAATGTACCTGAATGAGACATCTCACTTATGATGGTGCAGCCAACAGGTGCACCAGGTGTGATGCTGGAGATGTTTCAACTTTTATGAAAGCACGTGAAGAACAACTGCAAGTTCTATTTGCATCATCTTTCAGTCGGAGATTTGGTAAAGAAACTTTTTAGAGTTTCTGCCTGGATCCCTGTCACCTTTCCAGCTGATAAGATCAAAATGTTCTCCGCATTAGCCTCCGATGCAAGGGATAGATTTTTATTAATTAGGAGAAAAACTGAATAGGCAAAAGATTTTGGATGAAAGTTAATAGTCACATACTTCTCTCTTTCGAGATAGAATCCGATTTCAAAAATAGCATGTCAAAGACTTATTTCAATACAAGATAGCAGTTATTCAGCACATGACGAGGAGAAGAATCTCACTAACAAATCTCGACATGGATTCGAGTCATTGTACAGAAAATTGAAATCTCCAATATTAGTAAGTGGCGTTTGAATGAGCATGTATGGTCACATTGAATCAGGCGCTAAATCATTTTTCCAGTGTACCTTTTAATGATCCAAAAGTGCTGAGCGTTTCAAGCCAATCCCGTAAACATGTAAGAACAAGTCTTTCCTGCTTTATATAGACATCTGGATCGCAGCCTTGATACAGATACTTCGTGGAAGAAGCTGGACCCTTGCCTTTCTCGGTAAAGGTCAGTTCATCTCTTTCTGGTCGAGACGTCTTTTCTTCCTGTATATCATCATATCTGCTTTCCTGTACATTTGTACCGTTGCGTTTTGAATCGTTTTCGTCAACATCTGACTGCTTATCAAGTAGCGGTGTTGATTTCTGAATATCAATACCGATGCTCGATTTTCTATCTAGTTCTTCCGCCTCTGCTGGTTCGTTGTGTTATGAATTATCAATTCAGATAAATGTACGAAACCATGTTGGGCCCATAAAATTGATTCAGGTTGGACTAGTCGTACCGGTACTGTCATTGCTGTGTGTATGTGTTTTCTCTCGAACCTAACAATAATCTGTAAAGCTAGAATCTGTAACTTTTTACCTTGATCACTATGCACATACCTGTAACAGCATTAGCAGCCGCAGATACTGTCACTAAAATTGAGCACAACTGTCTTATGTCTGAGGGAAGAATGGTATTTGCCAACAATGATCTTCTGCAAAGCAGATGAATATCAGTCGAGATTTTCGTTAAATTGAAGGACGCTCTAGTAAACGTGCAAACCTGTGGGCAGTCTTTGAGAGGCCTACTTCAGAATCAATAATATGACAATGAGGATCAACAAATGAGGCAGGGAGAGAACCAGAAACACCGATTAGCCTTTCCTGCCATGAGCAACCGTTTGGACATGATTTAGATGGTAAAAAGAATGTCATATGTCATGCCTACTTGGGAAAAGCGAGAAAGTGGATCAAGATGGAGACGTATAGGAGGAGATTTAACGCTCATAGATCTGGACAATATTAGTACAAACAAACAGAATGTTAGAACATCTCCTACTGAAGCTATAGAGTTGATTCTACGCACTGCCCGAAAGCAGCAAGATTATCCGAAATGCTTACTCTCTGTCAACTCCTTAATTTGCAATGAATATGATAAGACCTATAGTCCAGAAATTAGATTCACTTATCAAAGAAGGACCAAGGGCACTGGAGGGGTAGCTTTGTCTAATTAGGAAAGGGGCAAAGTTGTCTAAAGAGAAAAGAGTTAGTTAGCTGATAAAGGGAATAAAATAGTACGGGATGGGTGAGGGGAGGGCATCGTGCATTCTGTTTTTACATACAGTTGAGCCCAAGGCTGGAGGAGCTAGAACCTCGAATTCTAGTGCATTATCCTTGTCATTTTACTGATTCTTAGTGATCAAGAAATATAAATACATACTTTCAGTCCATTGTTGTGTGCTTGTGTGTGCTGTTGGTTAGTAGAATATTGGCAGGTTCTATCAGAATAGAATCTGCTTAACGTTTTCACCAACTAGACTTTCAAAGACAGCACTGATATTCAGCAGTGGAGAATTACATACCTGTTGGTTATGCTTGAACTCTTGAATTGTTGGATCCTTCTTATTTGCATCAAGGAATTCTTCAAATTTACTCTTTCTTGATTCTTCAAAGAAGTTATTGCCTGAGGACCTGACAGCAGGTATGTCAGCCCTAGCATGTTGAGTAGATACTTTTGCGCCATTACTATCGTTCAAAGAATCAATCATTCTCCACTAACATACTTACAGATTCTCACAATCTATGCATTTGCAATTTTCAGAGCAGAGGATGTTTGCTTGGAAGCACTCACAATACTTTTTAATGCAATGCGTTCTTTTGCAACAGCAACCCTTGTTATGTATTCCCATAAACAGGACATCCTTTGCGGGATCCTAAGGTTGTCAAGAAGAATATTAGGTTCAGATAAAGGTCTAGGGAGAACGAAAAATGAAAATCGGAATGACAACTAGCACATTACACTGGCACTGATAAGAAGCTGTTGCACAAGTTATTTAATGAATCACTGAAATTTCCAGTGGTAATAGGTAAGATTGTTTCTTATAAACAAGCAAGCAACTTCTTTTTTTCTTAACGAGTTATTAGAAACACAATGCAACCAATAAAAAATGTCACCAAATTCCCTGCTCTTGGGGAAAACCCTCAGGCCCAAGGACTATACGCTACAAACAAACAGTTCTTTCTCAATCGGAAACGTACCCCATGAACTCCTGCGCTACATGGACTACTATAAATCTTTGGCTTGAAAGCATGTGGATTCCGCTCTAGGATAGTCTCTGTAGCCTCTAATCTCGCATCCTCATTTTCTACGTTATTGAAACAGTCAACACAACCGCATCCATCACAATATACTCCTGAACCAAAACACTGGCAGTACCTGTAAATACGTATATCAAGACTGTTTAGACGGTTGAATCTTACAGTTAACACTTATTCGGAATCCTACATTAAATATACTCTTATCTCCGTCCTTTCAAAGCCGGGAAATTTTTAGGATACAAATTTGATAAAAACCGAATTGAAGAACTTTTGGCCCAAGTTACAAAGAACGTTGACAATGGAGAATGACAAACTATAGTCAATCACTACTATATTCTGCATGTTGAAACAGTAACACTTAAGCCGTTATGTACTCACAATTTTAAGCATTTGGAATACTTGCATCGGCATTGTTTATGGCCCTTTGGAGTAACATCAAATATTTTGCTGCTGGCCTGTGGCAACAATCTTGAATATTCCGAGTTGCTGCATGAAATATGTAGAAAGGAATGAAGAAGATTATGAAGCCTTCAAAATATTGCTGGAATTTGATATAAATATGCCATAAGCACTGTTTAATAATGTGTGATTTCTATCAGACGCTGATGCATACATAATTACGATTCTGTGAAGTTGATCAGTTCTATGCACCAGATACTTAATTAGTCTCATGGAAGTATTTTTGATGTCAAATCGAAGCTTCAATGACAAGAAAGGGAAAGGCAACAATTTATCTGAAGATTATATCATCTAAACATCTGTTTCAAGGACTTGAGTCCAAATATCAAGAGCGGTATAAAGAGACATAGAACAGAAACTTCAATTTCAACTGAGCAAGCTAGTAAGTGAAAGTGCAGTTACGGCTTTTAAGGACACGATACATTCTAAATCAAATTCTTGAATCTTAGCTCCAGTCGCAACATACAAATTGTAGAGTTAACATAGGCATCTAAATAAATCGAACTGAATTAACTGTTCAAGTACGCTATTAATTTCTTCTTCCTCCGCTTCAAAGTTCAAAACTAACATATAGATAAAATCACGGAGAGGTAAGGAGCAAGGATTACAAATCGGACATCACCGGAGAGGAGGCAGTTCCGGCAGGTAAAACAGCCGGTGATAATCCAATCTCAGTAAAAACGAGCTTCTTAGCCAGCTTCGATCTCTCTGGAACAACGTTCGTTGACTCCGTGGATTTTGGCGGGAAATTAGACGTGTATCTTAAACACGCACTTGAAATAACTACCTGTTTCAACAGTCAAGCATATATCATATAGATGTTTGGCAACCAAGGAAGTGTGTGAGAAAGGCAACCAAACAGTTCTCCGAATTACTGAGCTCTGGACAGAGAGAATTACATACAAGCTAAGAAATGGCTGATAAAGTTTTGCGTATTTATATGTTTATGTGCTTGTTCTTTTTTTTGTAAATGGAACGAACGGTTGAGATCAGTTTCTTTCCGGTCAAATCTACGGCTGTGTTTAAACTTTAGTTTTAAGCGTGGCTTCTGCATTTTTTGGTAATAATTTCTAAGAGCATCTGACAAAATTAATTATTTATTAATCATATTTATAATAATCATACTTAAAATTCAAAATTTTGTATGACAATATCCAAGTCTAGCGTGACCAAGATGACTTGAAAATTAAAAAGTTGAGTTTAACGAATTAAATTAGTAGTAAAAGGGCAATAATCTTCGACATCAGGTAGTAACCCAGAAATCGTACGTCCACTAACAGAAACGTTCCTCCCTCAGTGACCCCCCCTCTCTCTCCTGTGTATAAAGAAAATGTGAAAAATGAAGAAAACGGCATACAAACTAATAGGAACAGCTTAACAATAAGGACTCGTATGATTTGAAATCCCAAATTCACCAAAAACGTTTTGATCTCACATCAGATTCCGCATTTCACTTGAAATGACACAATCTTGACTCGGATCCACAATAGGTGGTTCTTGAATTGAGTTTCTTTTTGGCGATTAATGTGAGTGTTTGGAGGACCAATGGCGTGGTTTAGCGGGAAAGTGTCTCTAGGGAATTTCCCGGATCTAGCCGGAGCGGTGAATAAGCTGAGCGAGAGCGTGAAGAACATCGAGAAGAATTTCGATACCGCTCTTGGCTTGGAGGAGAAGCCTGAGTCAAGTTTAACAACAACGGCAACAACCCCAGCTTCCACCGAAGGTACTTGTTGGTTATATTCTAGAAGTTTCATGTTCTTTTCTTCTTTTCATTCTTGAACTGATTGGATAGGGTCAGGAATACTGGTTTTGGATAGAGAACTAGTTAGTTGTATAATTCATTGTGTATGTGTGTGTGGAAATTGTACATATGTGGTTCTTGAGGTTGTTAAAGTAAGAACATTGATTTGTGTTTGACTGCCAGCTGTGGGGTTATGGCCTGTTATGGCTTTTATGGGACAAATGAATGAGGAGCAAAATGTTGAAAGTTCGGGAAAAGGTGGATCTCCACAGGAATCGTCAATGGTTGGGGAAAATGAATCACAGAATTGTAGCATTGAACAAAATGCAGACGAAGAGAAAGCTGTTGTTGTTGAAGAAAAGAGTGATGGTCTCGAGGAACAAAAGAATGACGAGAATATGGCGATTGTGGAGAGAAAAGATGATGCAATTGCGGAGCCTGATGATACTGAAATTGAATCTGAATTGAAGAGTTCGCCTATTGATTCTCCTGAACCCAGTGTCCATGGTGTTAGGTGCTTTGATTTGGATGGTGATCAACAGTGGAAACTGACATCAGAGGTGGGGGCTGTTGAACAGTTAGATTCAGTGGAACCCAAGTCAGGAGGTATTGGAGTAGATCAAGCTGAGGGTGGGTATGTTGTGCATGATGAATCTCATTGTGAAGTGGATGTGCATGAAAGAACTAATGAATTGAAAACCCAAGCACAGAAGGATGTAGAAGAAAGTTCCCTGGTTCCTTCTGCAGTGACTAGTGCTGACCAAGCAGAGTCATTAAGTGATAACCCTGCTGAGGCATTAACGGATGCCCATGCTGAGGAATCAAGTGATACTCGGGCTGAAGCTGAAATAGATGTTTCTGATTCTCAACCTGAAAACGTGAAAGAGACTAAAATAAATCATGATTCTTCTTTATCGACTGCAACTCCCTCAGATGAAGCTCCAGGCATGGTTTTGGAATCAGTTTCTCAAGAAAGTGATGCAATTGTTAAGGCAGTTGTAGAAGACAAGCAATTAATTGATCCTGAGGTTGATACTAAAGAGCAACGCCTAAGTTCAGGATCTAATGTAACTGACGATGTTGATTATGTGTTTGAACTGGAGAAGGTGAAGCAGGAGATGAAAATGATGGAAACTGCATTACTAGGTGCTGCAAGGCAAGCTCAGGTATTCCAATTTACATCTTTTTACTGGTTTTCCTCATTCAGTTTCAACGCTTAATTCAAATTCAACTCACCTTGTTACTTTTCCAGGCAAAGACTGATGAGATTGCAAAGCTGATGAATGAAAATGAGAACTTGAAAGTTGTTATTGAAGACTTGAAGGTCAGTTTTTTTTTTCTTGGCCGCCAGTTGCTTTGAGTTAGGTACAGTTTGTTGACATGATCATCATTTATTAAAACTCATTTACTACTACAATTTTTCTCTCAGTTCTTTTTAAATTTTCTCCAGTGTTATTGAATTGGATATTCCAGTTACATTGTATTGCATAATTGTGCTACCTTGTTATATTCATATGTGTATAAAAAAATCTACTGCAGTATTTACATTCTCTCAGTTGAGATATCAAGAAAGGTACTTTTTAGGATGTACGGAAGTTGTACCTCTTCTGTGCACAATCATCTCTAAAGGTTTAGCTAACATTGTTAAAACGGAGTTTAACAAGGTAGCTGTATCCTTTAAATATGCAATTTGTTTCTACCATGGGAAAATATTTTTAAGAGGTCTCTGCTTGCTGCCTGACATTCATGAATATTCATTTCTTAGATAAACTTGTTCAATTGGACTAAGGTCATGTGATTTTCTCTCCTGCTGTATTTCAGTCTTTCCCTATCATATTTCTTTGATATGAAACTTTGTCACTCATACTATGATTAAAGATCAGATAATTGCCCTATTCTTTAGCTCTTACCTGCATTTCTCATTTTCATGGATGGAGTTCATGCAACAGAGAAAATCAAGTGATGCTGAAATTGAGTCTTTGAGAGAGGAATACCATCAGAGGGTTGCAACTCTTGAAAGAAAGGTGTTTCATGTCTTTCTCCTTTTAACTTTTTCTTAAAAAAGATTTATTTATCAACATTGTCCTGACAAGCAATTTGCTGTAATTCTCTGCATTCAAGGAAAATATCAGGTTATCAACTCTTGAATAACCAATCTGATATGTGTTCAAGATTTTAAATATGTGTGCCAATTTGTAGCTTAGGAAGAAATTGCAACAAGATATGCATAATTCCCTACTGCAATATACATACAACCACCCCATTTATTCTGGCAATATACTTATTTTCATGTGGTATAAAATTACGGACCTGCCTATAAAATACATTGTAGTTGTATACAGTTATATATATATTATAATATACACAAAATTCCATCACGTCTTAGAAGATGTCAGTGTCTTCAGGGGATACTATGATAACGATGATTTATGTTGCATAGTTAAAATGAAAGCTTTCCCCAATATTGATATAACATGCTCATTTAAGATGACTCACATTTTATGACAATTTTTGTGGCTCCTTTTGCTACCCTTTCTGCTGCAACAATTGTCTTAGCATGTTCGTTACAGGTTTATGCCCTTACGAAGGAAAGGGATACACTCCGGAGAGAGCAGAGTAAGAAGATTGATGCAGCAGCTCTTCTGAAGGAAAAAGATGAAATTATCATTCAGGTTATGGCTGAAGGTAGAGCTATGTGTCCATTCCCTTACTCTAAAAACATAGAGTTGCCCTTACTCGTTTCTTTCATTATCACAGTATCACATTACTAGGTTACTTCAGAGCTACTGTTGATACGTCATACTCGAATGTATGTCAACCAATAGTCAAGGTTAAGCTTTTGACACATAGTTGAAGAGGGCTACTCCCAACAATGGTCCCACCAAAGGTCTAGCTAGCCAAAATAGATATTCAATGATGATGAATATAATTTTGTGGAACTTTAAAAAAGCTTGGGAAAAAATGCATTAGCATTAAAGATGTTCAAATATCTGTGCTTTGAAATTTCATATGTACTCTGCAACGGAAATTTTTTTTGCATATGATTTTTATATTTGAAGGTATGCATCCATAATTCCAGGTGAAGAGCTTTCGAAGAAGCAGGCTGCTCAGGAAGGTACAATGAGGAAGTTAAGAGCCCAGGTAGCTGAGTGACTTGTTGATTCTACTAACTTTCACATTTAATTCCATATCTTCTGTATATCTGATCTAAAAACATTTTGAATGTTTTCAACTTTTAGATAAGAGAGCTTGAAGAAGAGAAGAAAGGTTTGACAACCAAACTTCAGGTAATTTTAGTGTAAGCTAGTTTTAGGTCATACTGCTGTAATTTCACCACTGCATTGACCCTAAATTTGGTATGGGCTAATGTCCGTTCTGTCCATCTCTGTTGATAGTTGCTTTGCACAAACAAACACCTATTCACACTTTAATCTCTTTCAACTGCAAATGTGAAAGTTGATCACTGAAATCCTTCGCCCTCATACCTGTCAGACCTGATTTTGCCGCCCTTTTAAGCATTTCTAATGCCCTCTATTAACATTTAATTGGAATATGGACTCATGTTAGTTGCATGTAAAGAAAAATCATTCCACTATCCATGAAGTGGCCAACGCTTGTAGTATGTATTGCATCCTATCATGTCTTAGTGCTTAAGATTACTCAATGATTTTGGGTAACAATGCTTATTTTATGCATATATGAGCTTCCTCATCCTCCTTCCAGGTTGAAGAGAATAAAGTTGAGAGCATCAAGAAGGACAAGATGGCTACAGAGAAGTTGCTGCAAGAAACCATAGAAAGCCACCAAACCAAACTTGCTGCCCAAAAAGAATATTATGCTAATGCTTTGACTGCAGCAAAGGAGGCAGAAGCATTGGCTGAGGCACGTGCAAACAATGAAGCCAGAAGTGAATTAGAGAGTCGTCTAAGAGAGGCTGAGGAACGTGAGACTATGCTAGTTCAGGCACTTGAGGAACTAAGACAAACTTTGAGTAGAAAAGACCAACAGGTAGTTCCTTAATATCTTGAAATTGTAGATTTGACATCCATTTCAAATATGGAATTTACCTTTCTACTTGAAATGTTACAGGCTGTCTCCAGAGAAGAAATGCTTCGGAGGGATATTGAGGATCTTCAAAAACGTTACCAAGTCTGTTGACTTGATGAGATTCTGATTTAATAAATTTGATGATGTTCTTTTATTCTTTTAATTCTGGTTCTAATGTCGTGATTTGCTGTTTTATTAGGCTAGTGAGCGCCGGTGTGAGGAGTTAGTCAGTCAAGTTCCTGATTCTACAAGGCCTCTTATAAGGCAGATTGAAGCAATGCAGGTGAGTTGGAGAATTCTTGCAGATTAAGAGTTCCCATATGGACCTTCCACTTCAATTCTGAACTGTTTTGCGGTTGATTTTTACCTCACTTGGTAATAGGAAACAATGGCCAGAAGGACCGAAGCTTGGACTGCTGTTGAGAGATCTTTGAATTCTCGACTACAGGTTCCTAAATATTATTTGTAGTGTCAGAGTAAAAGTTGAAAAGAATTGTGAACATGCTTTATTCATAACGTTTGCTGCATCAACAGGAAGCAGAGGCCAAAGCTGCTGCAGCAGAGGAAAAAGAGCAATCTATTCATGAGCGCTTGTCACAAACCTTATCCCGGACTAATGTTCTCGAAGCGCAGGTTTTGAGCTCAAAATTGATCTCTTTTTTTTGGCTGGGAATGTACCTATGTGATGGTTATGAGCTGAAATTGATCATATTTTCTCAGATTTCATGTCTTAGAGCTGAGCAAACACAGTTAAGTAAGTCTCTGGAAAAGGAAAGACAGCGAGCAGCTGAACATAGGCAGGAGTACCTTGCCGTCAAGGAGGAAGCTGACACTCAAGAAGGTCGTGCAAACCTACTCCAAGAAGAGATTAAGGAACTGAAGAGAAAGCACAAGGAAGACTTACATGAGTCAGTTATGCATAGGGAACTTCTCCAGCAGGTTCAGTTCTCAAGTTTTTTTGTTCTTTCTATGTCTGTCACTCTTGATTATGTTGCATTATGTGCTCCAACTGTCTCTTACTTCCTTAATACCTGTTAATATTTCTCCATGGGAAGTACACTTTTCTTTTATTAGTCACTTTTTTCATGTGATGTCATTTTCATCAATTTGCTAAATATTGGATAGATTTCATAGTGAGAAGGAATTATTCCATGGTTATAGTTGTAGAATTCTGATTTCAGGTTCATTAATTATTATTGTACCTGTTTCATCACTGACAATAAACCTTTCATCTCAGAGGAGTTGCACGAGACATTTTCATCAAGACCTGTGTTCATGTTTATTTTGTAGCTCTTAGTGGATCAGAACTCCTGAACTAAGCCCTATGTTTGGTACAGGAGATTGAAAGAGAGAAGACTGCTCGTTTGGAATTGGAAAGGAAAGCTCGAGCACAATCTACTGCTATAACAGATCAAACTCCTTTATCAAGGAGCAATTCTTCTTTTGAGAATGGTATTGCCGTTTTCTGTATTAACTTATACCACTATCTCTTTTTGAGAATGCATTTTCCATGTTTTTATTTCTATTTCCTTGCTTTTGTAGGAACCTTGAGCCGTAAGCTCTCAAGTGCTACTAGCCTGGGCAGCATGGAGGAGAGCTACTTTCTTCAAGCATCTTTGGATGCATCTACTGACAGTTTCTCCGAGAGGAGAAATCCTGGAGAGGCAACCATAAGCTCATACTACAGAAGAAACATGACACCCAGTTCCTTTGAATCTGCACTTCGGCAGAAAGAGGGTGAACTTGCATCTTACATGTCTCGTTTGGTAATGCTGTTGTGAATTTTTTCCAGGTTATGTAATCTATTTTGTAAAATAGGTTAGATAAGTTTGACCTATTAATACCAGTTTATTTTGTTTGGTCATGGTATAATTACTTATGTATACATTTATGCTTCAGGTGTCTATGGAATCCATACGAGACTCTCTTGCAGAGGAATTGGTTAAAATGACTGCAGAGGTTAGTTTCTAGATTGTATAACGAACTGTGTAAACTTGCAGTTTACTTCCAATCTTTTCATTCTTGTATGTCCTTTAACTCGATGAATGTCTCCATTGTGGCAGTGTGAAAAGTTGCGGTCAGAGTCCACTTTGTTGCCTGGCATAAGAGCAGAGCTGGAAGCATTGAGACGGAGGCACTCTGCTGCATTGGAGTTAATGGGTGAACGTGATGAGGAGGTATATGCACTTAAAAACTATTGATTAGACCCTATATTAGCCTGAAATTCTTGTGAACTGAGGCCTTGTGCATATGGTATTGATTCATTTCATCATATTGCAAATGTGCTGAACTTGTTACTGTTCGTATTGCAAAGGCCAGTTCCCATAATACAGAAGACTTTTTTTTTTCTCTTTTCCGATATTATCGACAAACGTAATCTTCTCAGTAACTCAAGTAATGATTTATATATTAAAGTCTCGAGTTTGGCATCATCACAAGTAGACCATGCGATCCATGTGCCGGTTATCCTAGGATATTCGTGTTGGCACTTGTACTTCTCCTTCCATGGCGGGCCGTAGAGCTATCTTACAAGATGTAAATCCTATTATCTATCATGTACTGACATTTGAATTCCTGGAAATGTTTAGTTGGAGGAACTTCGTGCGGACATTGTAGACTTGAAAGACATGTACAGAGAGCAAGTGGACTTGCTTGTGAATAAGGTATATGATCTTATCCGTTAGTCCTTTTTCTTTTCCATTTCTCACCACTTCCATCAATCCCTCTTCGATTTGACATATTTATCTTTGACAGATCCAAACAATGGGGATCACTGCATGAACCAACTGGATGGTATCTTTTTTGAGCTGGTTCTGAATTGATCCCATTCATGAATTTACACTTTTGATTTGAAGTCAGTGATTGGTAGTGAACAATGTTTCTTTTACACATCCTTTTTGATCTCAAAACCTTCTGTTTTTGTTGTATTGTAACCTCGAGGAATTTTGTTGTATATCATTCAATCCGATTCTGTGAATGACCATGTCTATATTCTTGAATTTGAATGTCATATTGACATTTAGCTAGGGATGGAGCCAGTCCATTGCGATAGGGCCCAGGTCTGAGGCCTAGACAGCCCGGCTGAGTCCTAACTAAACTCGGTCTGGCCTGATTTTTTTTTAATTAACTAAAAATAGAAAATGTGACGTAGTTTTCTACAATAGTGGCCGGCCGAGGCCATTTTTGAAAAAAAAATCAGCCCATTGCCATCTATACATTTAGGGGCCGTTTGGTTCCACTTCCGTTTTTCTGTTGTCGTTTTTGGTTTCTGTTTCCTGTTTTTGGTTTCTGTT